>VZTO01020208.1:48876-74260 GCA_013400615.1 Syrrhaptes paradoxus
AAAAAAAAAAAAAAAAAGGTGAGAAGATATAGCAGTATTATGTTCCTCAGGGTGAGAAAATCATGGCAGGATAACACCAGAATGACAAGAGTGAGGTAGTGTCAACAAAGATGAATCGCTTCCTGACCAGGGAGGATGGGAGATAATGGAGTAAGGTTGCCTTGGGACCCGCTGGAAGTTCAGCCCTTTTGNACATTTAAAATAATTGGATTGCACCCCAAACTGAAAAGGCTTGAGAAAGCAGAGTAAACCAAAAGGTCTGATTCACCACTGTTATGCAACCTCCATGCTGGTTTAGCTGCACCTGATTTTCCATGACTAGCATAAAACTAGAATGAAACTGTACTAATGTAGTTGAACATAGGTTAATCCGAGCTGATGAGCTAGATAATTTTGAGATCAATAGCAACTGTTATAATAATGTATTCTGAGGAGAGGATACACAACAATCATGATCCAGGGTTTATCATAAGTTTATCACTTTTTTGGGGATTTATCATGGAGCAATTAACATAATTTTGTAAAGCCAGCCTATCAGAAAAGGAGTCATGGACTTTGTGTTATGAGAGTCAATAGTTGCTAAACGATAAGCCAAAAAATCATTGTTCTTTGGGGAAAATCTTAAAGTGTTGGTCAGGAACAAAAAGTTGCATATAAGAACTTTTAGGGATATTTCTAGAATGTGGCCAGCATCACCTTGTTCAAAAGTATCAGCACTAACAAAGACAAAACAGTGTATCTGACAATTACTTGTTTGATATAGCATAACAAATGTATCTTCATATACAAGATGAATAATTTTTTTTCCAAGCAATAAAGACTTTTAGACTTGGTATAGAATCTGATTGCCAAATTTGGTTTACCATTATTTTCAAGTGCAAATGCTAATTGAAAGTTAACTAGAGGAATAGTTGTTCTAAACTCTACATATTGAGAGCAACAAAACAAAAACCAGCATTTTCCATTTTGTTGGTTTTGCTCAATTTACCTGCAGAGCTGTTAAATTTTGTAAAAGCATGTTTTTCCTTCTCTCAGAATAAAAAGAAAACGGGATTACAAGCACTCTTTAGTATATTAATTTGTCAAGTTTTAAATGTTCTTGTCTAAATACTTGTCTATTTTCCATACAAATGAAGGGCTAAATAAATACCCTGTTCAACACTCAACTAAACAAAATGACTGAATGTAAAGGGGGAAGAGGAAGAGAAAGGAACTAATGAATTATATAGATTAGCATGAGAACGAATAATAGAGGATAAGAAAGTGGGTGGCCATATTTCATATCTTGACGAGTCTGTTACCTAGGAAACAAAAGACCAAATGATTGCATAAATGACCCTATTCCTGTGGATTTAAATTGATGAAATTACATAGGCGTGCAATTTATGCAGAACAAGGAAGTAGATTGTCAGGGGCACTGTTTATTAGGTGAAATGAAAAACCCTAAAAACTTATTTTCATTTTGATGGGTTTTTAAAGCATTCATTACCTAAGTATTCTGTCTTTATTATCTAAGTTTCTGACCTAACAGAACTAGGCAGTAAAAACTAACCAATCACCCCATCCAGCTGATTAATCACCCTTTTTAAAGACTCCTGTAGAGGACACTAATCATTGACTGAACTCCAGCTCTCATCAGCAGGACTCAAGTTGATTCCAACAGGCATCCAGATGGTATTGTTAGGATAGCATTTTGACTACTAACAAGGAGTTCATTAATCTGCTATATCTGCTGGCCTTCCATCAAAGGCAATCCGGTGGAAGAAACTGGTGTGTCCTCACAAGTGATGATGAACAGCTATCACTCATTAATTTTATAGTAGAAAAAGCTTGTAACACATTCATCTGCTACTCATATAAAAATCTTTGTAAAAATATGAAGTAATCACCAAAAGAATGATAGTGTTTGCCCCCTCTTGACAAAATAATCCTGAGGAACTCAGGGAAACACTTGCAAGAATTCAGAGGACATGTTTTCTCCAATAGACTGCAATTAGCTTTTTTAGATGTTCTTATAGAATCACAGAATGGTTTGGGTTGGAAGAGACCTTAAAGATCAAGTTCCACCCCCCTTTCCACGGGCAGGGACACCTCCCACCAGCCCAGGTTGCTCAAAGCCTCATCCAGCCTGGCCTTGAACCCCTCCAGGGATGGGGCATCCACAGCTTCTCTGGGCACCCTGGGCCACTGCCTCACCCCCTGCACAGGAAAACATTTCTTCCTAATATCTAGTCTAAATCTGTCCTCTTCCAGTTTACTCCCTTACCCTTCATCCAGTCACTACATGCTCTTGTAAAAAGTCCCTCCCCAGCATCAACATTGTCACAGACTTCCAAAAGCTTTAGGAAGGTTTGACTAATTCCAATGATCTTCTGGCATTTGTAGCACACTGTATCTTTATTTCCTGCACAAATAAAGAAGCTTCAAGTATGCATAAAGTAAGAATGGAATAAAAAGTTAATTATGTTTGAAAAGGCATAGGAAACAATATTTGTGATGGAATTCAGAATAGTCAAACTGAGTCAGCTTGGAAAGTCACTTCACATCTTGTCCAAAAGGTAATGCTTGGGAATAAGAATGGAGCAAGTGTAAAGTGAATTGAACCTGGATCAGAATCTTATGCTTCCTTCTTAAGTACCTTAGGTTGAGTGGCTGCCGGTATTAAAGCCAACAGAAGACTCACCTTGAGAATGAGATTTCAATAGTATTTGGATTAACATTTTCATTCAGAGAAAGATGTGACATCCCACAACAACAAATTTCTGTTACAACGAACTGGGCAAATGTGTCTCTGGTGTATAGATGGAATTTCACCAGCCTCAGTTTCAGTAGGATCTTTTCCATGAGTTGTTTTGGAAGAAGCAGTATGATGTGACCCTAATAATGAGATAAGGATCCACACTGGAACAGCTTGTGAACGGCTGTAGCCTGTGGGAAGGACTCACACTAAAGTAGGGGAAACTAGAGCAGGGAAAAGGAAGGAACAGTAAAGAGGAGATGTTTTAGTAGGGGGAGTTTTAGTTTTTGTCTGCGTTTCTCACCATGCATCTCTAATTTAATTGGCAATAAATTAAATTAATTTTCCAAAATCAGTCTCTTTGACCCATGTCAGTACTTGGTAAGTGGTTTCCCTGTCTTTATCTTGACCTTTCATTTTATTTTCTCCCCTGTCCTGTTGAGGAGGGGGAGTGAGAGAGCGGGTGCGTGGGGATCAAGAAGCCAGCCAAGGTCCATCCACCGTACAAACTTCATCAAAATTCACTTGCGCACTGTAAGGTTTTAATGTGAGATTGCCTAGGTCAGTGCTTTTAAACAAATTTTGTACTGCAGCCATAAATTCAGCAGTAAAATTCAAGACCTGAGAAATACGAGCACATCCACATGATGCTCACATACGAGTTTGTGGGTGCCCACACATGGTTCTAATTGTGCTCATGCAGAATTTGAAAGCAAAGCAGCTATTTTCACTAGTTCCTTATATGCATATTTCTTCCTTATTGCAAAGTTCATTTCTTTGATTTAGGAGAATTCACTTTAGAAGAGCTTTTCAGCTGAAAGAAAAAAAAAACTCAGAAAAGGCAATGTATTTTCACAAGAAGTTAAATCAGAAGAGATATTTTGAGCCATTTCCCCAAACATAACATAGTGAATGATGTAACACATTTATAAAGCCAAACCCCTTAAATGTTTTTGAAAGTCAAATTGTAATTTCTAAGTATTTCTAAAAAAGTTAGATGCAAATGATAAATGTAGCTAGTTTTGGCCCTGGAGAATTTGGCAAAATTCTGATTTCAGTAATCCCTGTGAAATCTTACTGTCAGCTGCATCAAGACATTCATCCTGGTTGTAATAAAAAGTTTTTGTCTTTTCACTCTTTATGTCTTAAACTGTCTTTTTTTCTGTAGGCTGTAATCTTACTTTCATTTCCTTGGAGACTTCTATCCTAAAGTGCATTGTCTTCACTCCAGTTGCTTCCTACCCACAACTATCTCCGCTATATTAACAGAACAGCTTTGTATGTAGGACATACTGAACCAGAGAAGATAACTGTGGATGGTCAGACCTAAGAACCCAACTGGTTTTAGAGAGAGAGATTTCAGGGATAGGATTCTTAAAAAAAAGAAAATTAAGAAAAAAGTCTGCTGCTGCAGTGGAGACCTTAGGATAAGAACAAACAAATAGGGGAAAAGCAACACTGCAGAAGCTACTATGTGCCATTAAATGTGAAAAGATATTCTTCTTGAATCCAAAGTCCAAATTTCTAGTAGGCAAGGTGCAAATTAAAATTTCATTTCATGTGACAAATGAGAAAAAGAAAAATTAATCTAACAGATTAGTTAAGGATGAACAAAGTTCCACAACTCTATTAGCCAGACTCTCAAAGCTCCAGTACCTGCTTCAGGATAAAGGCACACAATGAACAGAATGTAATGCTATGCAAATTGTCAATTTGCAAACAAAATAAGATATCTATTAAATATTTCACAAAGATATTTCTGTGGTGTTCATCTAAGTCTCTTCGAGTTATGATATGCCTGGTTGATATTCTTTAAATTTATAACATTCTTGCTGAAAGCAGGGTTAACTTCTAAGTTAGTTCAGATTTCTCAGGAGTTGTTCAGTCAAGGTTCAAAAAACTGCGAGAAGGACTCCACAACCTCTCCGGGCACTGTTTCAGATCTTTACCATTCTCATTATGAACAGCTGCTATAAGAAAGGTAAATTTAATAAATATACATATTTATATATAAATATTAAAAATATATGCCACTACTGTGAACCTGATAATGTTGGTAAGAACATTCACAACCAGCTTTTGATTATTCTTCTTCCTCAATCTAAGTTATCAATCAACTGCTTCAGTTCTCTGTACAGTTCAGGATTCAAGGGATTAACATTCCTTTGTTTATGACTGATAAAATTTTCTTTGGTTTTGGTTGCTTTCATTTTTATTGCATGTCCCACCTCCTTACTTGGAGTAGCTAGTCGTTATTTTTATGTGACTTTCTGTAAAGAGAAGACAGGTAGAAATATTCTTCTGGATTTAGTTTCCCATAACTTTCTGAAGATGTCTGTTTTTGATTTTCAACTATTCTTTCAGTCTTTGACAGTTTAATTTGTACACACATATATGTCTCCACATTAAACCTGTTTTTACAGATTTCAAATCCTTAGTAGATGAATTTATGCAAAATTATATGTTGGGCAAGCAATTGTTATTAAGCTATTCACTTGCTATTTGGTTACAACAGTTTTTCAAAAACTTTTTCCATGATTCTCACTATCTTTTAATAACATTATGTCCTTCTGCAGGTAAATGCTTTATCATCAGACAACTGCCATGTTTATTCCAATAATTTTTTTTCCTTAATGTCAATAATGGCAATGCCCATCTCCTCATCTTTGTCTGTTTGGATCTTCTTATGGAACTGGATCATAATGCAAAGTTGGGTGATGATTAGGCAGGCATTTAACTGTAAAATTGAACATCATTCAAGGTGGAGAGGTACTGATCTGGAACAAAAAAATGTGAAGGTGACCTAGAACTTCCCATGAATACTACCTGTGGAAGTTAACCATAAGAAAAAAATGCTTTTGGAAGGGAGAAAAGAGTGATACCACCACACCTTTTCTGTTTTGCTTCTCAAAACCCAGCATATATAATTCTGCAAAGCAAGAGAAGCACAATAGAATTTCTTTATGTAGCAGGATGGGAAGTACATTAGGAAAGGAAGAGGAAAGCTGGCTGTTGGCAGCCAGAGGAAAGAAATATCAGAAGGAAGACTACCAGTAAAGAGAGCTTGAAACAGTCCTGTGAATGGAATGCAGTCTGGCCATCATCTATGACTTTGCCAACCTTCCTTGCACCACCAGTCTTGGCAGTTCCAGAGGCTTTGACTCTGCAAACACTGCAGCTGGTCTTAATGACAGGCAAATCTGCTTTGAAAACAAGAGACATATTTAACCTTCCTATTTAAAGAGACAGATATAAACCACCCTCAGAGAAATCTGAAAACGTTTTCTTGCACTTAAGTCATTCATCTATTTCTGCTGAGCTTCAACAGACTGAAAAGCAAAAGAACAACAACACAGCTTTGGGGGTCCTTTCTTTAACTTCATTAAGACCTGCTTGAGTATGTCTGTTTTATCCATTCAGCAGACCAGAAATAGAGATTTTTGATGGTTTTCTGTGAAGCAAGTGAAATAAAAGATGATAATCGTTCCATGGGAAGTACAGCCAAAATATATTGAACCTCCTCTCAAAGTCTATCTGTTCAGCTTCAAAGGAATCTGATATATAAGAAATCTGGTACTATTATGATTAATCTGGTGTGTCTACTTTAAGAGGCAGAGATGGAATATATTCAGTGCAGGTAATATACTATAATAAGTCTCCCTTTTTCTTTGATGTGCCAGGAAAAACATGAATATTTCTCCTGAGAATCCACAATTCATTATATGAAATAAGCTACAGTACTCTCTTCTCCCTTCTTACCACATTTTCAGTAAGAGTTAGTACTTTCTCTTCTATGGGAACTTGCTAATAAGAGTTCAATATGATAGCTGAAACATTTTTTCCATGATTATTTTGTTTCCCATAACTTCATTTAATATCAAACATTTATTTAAATAGCTGGCATTTCTTTTGTAATGAACTGTTAAACATATGAAGATGGTTATTTGTTAATGTATACACTACCTTTACCTATTAAAGTGCTTCCCTTTGCATCTGATCAAGTCAAATTATTCCTTCCGTGAACACTAGCTCTGTGCCACACCAGTTCTGCTGTTCTCAGAGTATCACTATAGAGCGAGCACGTTGGTGAAACTTGCTGTAAAATGATGACAGCAGGATCCTGACCTACGCTCAAATTGTTCTTTCTTCAGGGATCCAACCAGTGAACTGGAACAGTCTGAAAAGTGGAAGACTTGATTCTGCTGACAAGCTTTTCAAGCCTGATGTCCCAAAGACACAGCATTTACCAAGTTTACCATTTTACAGATGACTGATCCACTGAAGAATAAAATAAACAGCCTTTCAAATAAAAGCACAAAACTGTCTTAAAAAGTAATACTACAATTCATGCAAATAATACTCAGTAAGAAAAGCCAGCAAAAGTATTCAGTGATGAAAAGCCACTGTAACCTGTGGTCAGATTAATAAATAGCCTGCATCGTCATCTGTGGCTTAAAGGCTTAGGTCATGCTCCCATTAAAAATCACGTATTCTCAAATTGCTTTCAGACTTGCATTCATGAAAGTGACTTTTAACACCTAAGAATAAAGCATTTCCTTATTTTTATGATGCGTTTTCCTATCTTCCATAAGGATTTTGCATGCAAAAATAGTTCCTACTAGAAATATTCAAGCAAAGGGCTATGCTTAGTGAATATTTTAGCAGGTCACTCACTGAAACATGTGGGATTCACAAGTTGTTTTCTGAATGATTCCTCTGCAGGGTGGGAATTCTCATGCCAGAACTCATTACATTTTATCAGTGATGTGGTCCATTACTCTTTGTGGTGAACCAGCTAGTGATCTCACATTTTCCTTTAACTATTCATAAAAACATCAGTGTTCTATCAGGGTAAGTTCCAGGATGAACAAAAATTGTTTATACATCATTAGAACCAACCTCGCAGCTTTACAGTAATTTACCTCGTTCAACAGATGAAATGTAATTATACGGAAGAGTTAATGCAAATCTGATCTCTGTTTCTGAGTCATGAGCAGATTATGAAAGGGAGCCTTCAGGAAAACAACTGACATTTACATCTGTATCTTTACCTCTAGCTAGAATATCAACATATCTCACTTACTCTATCTGACAGTATTTGAACTCAAACTTCTTTAACAACCTATGTTAATTGTTTAGCTTTGCCCAAAAAACCCAAAGATTCTTTAGTGTCCTCAAGATCTAAACTCAGTGCTGACTGAAGCTTAACTTTAACTGACTGAACCCTGGAATAACATCAGTGCAGTAATGTAACGCTGAATGGTTCCCACCAGCCTGAATCACAGCTAATCGGAGAGAGCAGATAATCAGCATGACCTGGAGATTAAAAAGAGAAGATATTATATTGTTAAGTTACTCAATATTACAGATACTGTATAGCATGGAAAGAATATTGGCATCTCAAATTAATACCGGGGAAAAACTTTCTAAAGTTTTCCAAGTTCTTACAGCAAATGATATCTCAGACCAAAAAAAAAAAAAATAGAAAAAGTAAATCAGCATAGAATAATTAGTAAGAAGAGCAAATTTAAAGTTATATGTGATTTGAAGATTAAACTCATTTTACCATGATCAGGACTACATTTATTAAGAAGAACCCGGCAGATTATCCTTACATTTACATGTCACTGAGAAATATTCTTTATGAACAGCAAAATGTCAAACTGGCTAACAGTAAGACTTTGCCTAAAAAAAGTTGTATGAGTCTCAGAGAAGTTTTCTATATTTGTTCCATTCACCAGAAGACACACTGAAATCATTCACCCTGAAGGAGACTTCTAAAGGCAAAATTGTCAGCAAGGCACTAACTGGCAAAAGTGACCAACATTCTCAGATTTAGATGCACATGAAATGCAATCTATATTTTCAGAGGTTGTTATCAACTTATCTTATTGATGACAACACCAAGCTGTGTGGTGTGGTGGACACGCTGGAGGGAAGGGATGCCATCCAGAGGGACCTTGACAGGCTTGAGAGGTGGGCCAATGCAAACCTCATGAAATTTAACAAGGCCAAGTGCAAGGTTGTGCATGTGGGTCGAGGCAATCCCAAGCACAAATACAGGCTGGGTGGAGAATGGCTTGAGTGCAGCCCTGAGGAGAAGGACTTTGGAGTGTCAGTACATGAAAAACTGAACATGGGCCAGCAGTGTGTGCTCGCTAACCAAATGGCCAGCTGGATCCTGGGCTACATCAAGAAGAGCGTGGCCAGCAGTTCAAAGGAGGTGATTCTTCCCCTTTGCTCTCATGAGAGCCCACCTGGATACTGCTTCCAGTTCTGGGCCCCCCAANAGGTTGCCCAGAGAAGCTGTGGGTGCCCCATCACTGGAGGGGTTCAAGGCCAGGCTGGATGAGGCTTTGGGCAACCGGGGCTAGTGGGAGGTGTCCCTGCCCATGGCAGGGGGGTTAGAAATAGATGATTTCTAAGGTCCTTTTCAGCCCTAACCATTCTATGATCTCTAACACTTCAATGTAGCACCTTCTGTTCCCGTGAACAAATCTAGGAACTGAAATCTGCAGTGGTATGGTTGGACAGCCCTTTGCATTGAACTTTATGGGAATAAGTGTGGTGTTAAGTTGTCATCAGTGCAATTCCAATTACAGAATTCATTTTGCACTGCTGGTTTAATAAAACCCAAAACAACTGTATTTTAAGGCACACAGCTCATCTACTTAGAGAGCAGGAGGTTCACAATGTTTTATGAGGGACTAACTTGCAACAGTAAAGGTTAATAAATATGGTAGGATTTGTCTCTGAACTGCTCCCCAAATTCAATTGTAAATAAATATGTGAAGACCTTCAAAATAATTTTGATTTTTAAAAGAGAAATTTTGGAGAAAATCTCAGCAAAATATGAAGTTAAAGCATATGTTATCTACACCATTTCGCAAACATCTGTGTGTGGACAAAATGAATTCTACACTTACAACTAACAAATGGAAAAAAAAACCAAACCAACAACCCAGTTCTATTTTAACAGTGCCATGAATAAACAACTAAAATTTATGGAATGGGTACTTTCAAATCAATACTCCTCAGCACTGTACAACTCATGACATAGTGCCACTGGGTATGTAGGCCTTGATGTACTCACATTCAAATGCAATGTGGAATCAGTTGTAAATTTTCCCACAGCTACTCACCTAAGGAAGCACAGCATATTATGTCTTCTTTGACAGAATTTCAGAAGCAACCTAACATTTTGGTGATCAGTCAAGAGAGGTATTTTATGGTTGCCTGCTATGGAAAGTAACGTATGGCATTTTTGTGGTATATACTTTAAGGTAAAAATCAGTTTCTTCTTTAGTACTTTGGAGCTTTACCTGCTGAATTCAATCACAGACATTTCAAGTGATTGCACCCTTAGCCTACACTTAGCAGGGAACAAGAGTCAAGAACTACCTCAGTGCAGGGCAAGAGAAAGAATTGTGCTCAACCACCAAACACTGATGCTGTTTTTGTCTTTGTGTTGTCTAAAAGGCATTCCTTGCAACACAGAAGGACAATGTTGAAATTCATCTCAAATTTTTAATCCCTCTGAAGTGAAAAAATGTAATTTATGAACACAAGTAGAATACACCAAAAATGAAATATTGGACATGATTGACCACCCTCAAATTTCCTAATATGGATTTTCTACTGACTCTGCTAGCTATCTCTCATCAGCATAAGACAAAAAAAATACAGTCTTCATAAGGGTGATGAAAGACATGCATAACATTCCAGATATGTTTTGTTGAAGTCTTCTTCCATCTAAAGAGAAGAGATGAAGCAAGAGTAAAAAAATGCAGCTATGAGAATTTCTTGTCTCTCTTAAACTATGCTACACGCATTCAATTTATAAAATGCAGGATTAATCCTGCTGTTTTGCTTACACTACCCAGCATGCCATTGATCCATTCAGAAAATACAGATGAAAGGAATTGTTGCTGATGCAGAGATCCACAGCTGGGCAGAGGGCTGAAGATGCCAGAGCTGAAAAACTGAAAAAAGACGAACAAAACTATGTGTGCCTTCTCTTCACATTCCTTCCACTTTGGAAGTGCAAGGCTCCTTTTCATACAGACATGATCAGCCTCCAACCTTCAGTCACCTCCTTTTGCTTAGGACACATAATTTTTTTTTTCTTATTTCTTCTGTACATAAATGCTGTGTTGTCTTTGTGTGTGAAAACTCTTACCACTGAATCTCTTCTGATTTAAACTAGAGCCTCAAATAGGAATGGTATGGTATGTTTGGATTATATGTTTGGAATTTGCTTTTATGTTGAGGGAAAAAGATATAAGGGAAGGTGTGTCTTTTTTTTAGCTTTGATGGGATAAATAAAGAATTTACTCCTTCTTTTACTCATTTCCATTAGGAGACTAGTGATAAGAATTTAGATAGGAATTTATTTTTTCTCTCATTTAATACCAAGGTCCAGATTCTCATAGTCTCACCCCACCCCAGTGGACAGTCGAGAGAGGTTTTTTGTGATGCCCCGAAAAGGAGCACCGGCTAGGTGGAGTCAGACAGTGACTCGAGGAACAATACAGCACAGTTTTATTTACCTCAGCAACTGCTAAACCATCATGAATCAACTTCTCCGAGGCAAGCACCAGATCACACCTATCAGTTATCACCAGACATCACTTATCCATTAAGCAAGCACCAGATAACACTCAATCATTATTTTGGGGCAAAAATCAGACAGAAGACAGTAGGAACGAGTTGACTAGTAAGAAGGGGGGAAGAAAGAGATAGAGAGACTCACACCAAGAGAAAAACACAGAGACCATCACCAGTCCCTCGTTCCAGCACGTGTCTCCTCTTCAGACTGAAGTCTTTGTTTCAGGCAGAAACTCTGTGCATGGGGGGGGGTGACGAGGAATACGGTTCAGGCTTCACCTTTTATACCGTTCNTTCCACCCAAATGGTTTGTGGTGGAGCCTCTTCTTTAGAAAATGCTCTGCTTATTGTTTGAGACATAAACATGGATAAACAGCATCATCTGGGAGGGGATGGGTAGGGGTCCAGTCCATATAACATGAAAGTGGCATTGACTGTGAATCATTTGATTAATTTTTTGTGTGTGTGAAATTACTATTTGTGTGTTTTTTTAGCCTTTATTCAAATACTAAACATGAAATAGTTTGTCCCAAAACATCATATAAAATAAGCTGTTATGTACTATCTACTAGATTTCACTTAGAGTTTTAAAATGCATGTTTCTTTATCTATGTTTAAAAAAGAAAGTTTACAATGCTTGCAATGTTACAACACATTTAACCCTTAACATATTAAATTCTTAACGAAATGCAGAGGAAATACTAAAGCTGTTTCAGTTGACAGGCTTAACTTTAAAGAAGTATTTAAAATAAAAATTCCATGCTCTGTTTCTTTTTATTTGAAGTGAAAACAGAGGATATTAGTTGTCAGAAATGGCTAATTTCATCATATGTCTGATGATTAGCATTAGCGAGTCTTCATGAGATGTTTAGACATTGATATGATACCATCACTATAACATCACTGACCAGGAAGACCTTAAGATTTCACCACAGGCCTGTTCTAATTACATTGTCTTATTTATGTTGGCAGGAGAAATGTCCAAAGAATTAATTGCTGATAATCTGAATATGACTACCTAAATAAGATCATTTAACTTCATGACATTTCACTACCACATAGCCATTCAAAGAATATTGATTTTCTAAAAGATAGGCTTCCAGAACCACTGAACAGTGAAGATGAATTCACAAAGAAGTCTGTCTTTTTGCAGACAGTGGTCAATTTTTTCTTTCCACTTCACAAAACTAAATCCAAATTTTATAAGGTTTTGTAAATGCTGAGAGTCCATGTTTGAACCTTAGTAAAATTCTGCCTTTTTGTAAACCTAACATGAAGCTTTAATCTTGTATTGAAGTCCTGTCTTAAGCCAAGCTATAAAAGAACGGGATTTCACAAACAATAGTCTAAAAAGTAATAAAACATAATACACCATTGTTCTGCTTGAAACTTCAATGATTTTTCTCTGAGACCCCTATGTGTTCTCTACAACACACAGAATGTGAATCTGTTTGGTTTTATACATTAAATGTGAGCAGTCCAGTTAACAAAACTGAGATTCCTGAAGAGATACAAAATTAATCTCAAGAGCTGATCCTCCTGAAAATCAGTCAATTAATCAATGTAATTTGGTTGGCACTAGTTTACAGCTGTTTTTTATCTTTCCCAGCAAATTGATACCAATGTTTAGTCCTGGTTACTCTTACCAGTTCAGAGACCGACTATCACAGAATACTAGAATGGGTTGGGTTGGAAGGGACCTTAAAGATTATCTAGTTCCAAACCCCAACGGTGTTGACTATGACTATAAAACATGCCAACCCATATTCACCCTCTGGTATGGCAAGCAACTCTGGGATGAACTTTGCCGCACTCACATTACTTGCTCCTTCAACAGAGCTGTTCATGTTGGTAAGAGATTAATCAGTGCTAATGTGTCAACAGTTCCAGTCCTGATGGGTGTCACACACCTGAAACAATTAACAGAGTAATTTCATTCTGTTCAATGTTAGTTGGGAAGTGGTTGCACAGCAATATACTGGTTCACAGAGAAAAAGGACATAAATAGAAAAATGATAAAACTATTGGAGAATTAAATTTTAAAATCAGAGAGGTAGTAGTCTCCAGCCTGGGGAAGAGAAGACAAATCATTCCCATTAATCAAAAAGGAGGGGAAGATACAGCAAACAAAAAGAAAGGTCAAATAGTGCAAGAAGAAAACACTTTCAGACACCTGAAGGCTACATCTTTCACAGATCTGAAAGCTACAGCGTATCTGTCACCTTTTCACAGCTTTTCTAGAAAAACATTGTCATGCTTGACTCTCCACCTTCTGCCATCCAGACGACACCTGCTAAAATGCTTTGTCATATTATTCCTCATTTTACTTCATCCATGTCTTGAAGATTTCAGCAAGTCCAAAGAGCCTTGGATACTTTCTTAGACGCCTCTTTCCTTGAGAAATGTCCAATAGATATGTCTTAGGATGTTTGGAGTTAACTGATAGGAAAGATAAACTAAAGGTTAGAAAGGCACACCACTCACCTAATTCCACTTTTTAGGAATCCTTTTAACTACCTTGTCCCAAAAATCATGCAAGACTTGCAACAGAACAGCTTTCTTATCCCTCCAATTCTTCAGTGTCATTCCTTGTAGCAGGATAATAGTTTCCTTTTCATCATCCACTCTTTGCCACAAATTTCTTTAACAATAATGTCACATATGTTATGACCCCGCACAAACACACAGACAAAGCCTTTGAATAATTAGTCATTCTTTTCCACTCATACCAAGTCAATCTAAATGCACGTTTTTCTCACAATTGTCTTCATTTATTGATTTAGGCTGGGAAAGAAAAAGGTTCAGTAGACTAAATAACATAAATCTGACACATCAATTCTAACAAATTACAATTTTCTTCCCACTTCTGCATATCTTTATTACATCTCTGTGGTGGGGCAGCTAGTGAGAAAATGTACAAAATGATGTTCACAGGAAATGTAAAGAATGCTCATCAACATGGACTGCAGACACAATTTCTATCTATGCCCAAAGAAACAGAAACTTACACCTCCCACTTCAATAAAAAACTATAAAATTCTGGAGCCTCACAGCTTGCGTGAGTCCAATGAATATTCGTGCAAACCTTTCTCATCTTGATCCACTATTAACAATATCGCATGTCACGTGGAGTAAGTACCTTGCTCTAACTGTGCTTTCTTATGTATATCTCAGTGTAGATGTACCTTGAACAGATTAGGCACGCAACTTCAGGAGAAATAATTTGAGGTAAGTGGCTAATTTTATAAAAAAAAAAATAAGAAATGAGTAGTACATTGTGAAACCACTGACTGAAGGAAAAGTAAATGATCATTCCTCAAACATTTATTTTAATTTCCTTCATATGGGGAAAAAAGGGATTTTGAAGAAGAGGAAGAAGTCATTTTTAAAAAAAAGAGGAAAAAGAACTGTTTTAAAACTGAAGTTAGTGACCAACCAAATGTAAAGAAATAATAAAAGTAACCAAGAAAAAATAAAGCACAGATTTTTTGCTGAAACTGCAGATGAAAAATCAGCAACAGACCATGTCAAACTGATTAGCAGACTTTAGCAGTGAAGTGCAAAATCTCTTCTTAATTCATTCTTCCTTCCAAGCAATGTTTCCTGCTCCCTTAAGACATTGTGACATTCTTATAACTTTCGTAAATTCACACTAGACGCCACTGGAGCACTTTCTCTTCTTTATTCTGTACTATGACCAGTTTAAATGTCATTCAGCGCTGTACCAGCATACACAGTGATAACTGTTCCATTGGAATGCATTTTATGATGCATATTAAACTATTTTTATATGTAGCATAATCCACCACCCCTGTTTTACATTGTGGTTTTACTTATTCCCATGCAAATGAGTTGCATGATATATCTTTGTACCTCCTTGCTAATGGAATAGATTATAAAAATCAATCATTAATCACGTCTGTTATTCTAGCATTACAAAAAAAAAGTTCTAACTCAAAGATATTTAATAAGATACAGGTAGATTACAGCTGATAGAAATACATTCTGAGTCCAGAATGCTTCCAATGTAAAACACTTTTAAATATAGGCCTTTTTATTGATAAAGATCAATAAGCCTTCCACTGATTTAAATGTAAAAAGAAAAACTCCTCAATTTTAGGACTATTATCCTCACAGCTCACTGTTGTGAAAATAATTTGCATTGATTAATATCCTCTACAGAAGACTTGTAAAGTAATTAAGACACAGGGGTCATTCTCAGGAATGTACTAATTGTGTAAAGATGTGTACTGCACTGCAGGTTTTCTGCATGGCAGTCCCTGGGGCATACAGAGTAGTAAAAACAGAGTGAACATACCAACTAAATATTGTGATATAGGGACCACGTCTGGAAGAGTTTAGAAAAAAACCAAACTGATGTTTTGAAGAGAAACATCAAGAGAAGTTGTATATACAACTTAAGGCAGTATTTAGTAGAGACACGAGAATTTTCTAAGAAATATTGGACCTATTAAAACCAAAGAATGATTAAAGAAAATTAAAGCAAAGGGGACAGACTTTTTAGTCCCAGGAAAGAAAGTACAGCCACCCTATTGAGAAACTCTGTTGGTTTCTCAAAAGCAGATAAAGGCTAATGGTTTCTAAATTTACCAAGATTTTTTTTCTTTCTACATGTAGCTGCCATTTATGTCTTTTGCCAAGGTTTCCAAGAAAAATTAAACTTTGACTTTTAGAGTTCGTTGGATTTTGTCTTACATTGTTGGACGATTAACTAACTGTTTTACTATTCCTGTGCTAGGAGTAATTCTCATTATATACTGGAGTACATGGGACTATATTGCCATTCCTTAATAGCAAATGTCATTAGTTTTCAATACTTTTTTTGTCACTATTGAACAAGCATACAGTAAGGGCACACAAAATGCAAAGTAAATGTTACTACAGCAAAACCTGCTCAGAGAAGTTCAGCTAACAGTTCAGTTGCCCTTTTCTAGCTAATTGGGAAGATTGCTTGAAAAAGTCATTGCTGATTTTTATGACAGCTACCAGGATAGAATAGGAACTTGTTTCAAGGTAGATTAACATATAAAAAGGAAATTTCTGAGTTTATTTTTTTTCACGAGTACCGTGCTGATTACGGATCAGCCTTCAATATTTGTGGAAACATTACACGACATTTCAGAGAAGGGACTCCTTCCTCTGTTTTTCAAAACCACCGTAACCTTCTGCATGCATCAGGTGCTCAGGTTGCACAAACCTCTCCAAAATGTAGAATCAGATCCTCTGGATCACTGGCCCAACAAAGTCTCATCAGGGTCCGTATTCTCCCTCACCTCTCACCACACTTGTTTCTGCCTCAAATGGGATTTTTTCTCTGTACCACATCTTCTTTGCTTTCTTTCCACACTTACTCCTCTCTTTTGCTCCTCAGGAGAATTGACTGTAACCAGGACAGTGTAGAAAGGGACTCTGAATTTTTCCAGTAATTGATTATTCCATTGGCATTCATTTGTTTGTGCTGTCATCAGAATTTGCAGCTGAATACAAACAGAAGCAAAGAAAAACTCCTTTTCTGTTTTCTAGTTCCAAACAAAAATGTGGTTCTCACAGTTCTTCCCCCTTTTCATAATCCATTTTTCCTCATGAGATCTGGCACCCCCAAGGTAATCAGATATCTGAATAGTAGAACTCCTTGGAGAGGAGTAGGGGAACTGTGGACATCCTGAGCAAATATAACAAATGATGAAAAAAAAGAATGAGCACTACCTCAGAAAAACTTTTGTTAACTGTGACTCTCTAATCCATGTTAAAAGTTAGGTCGTTTTAATTTCTTGAATGCAAACCATCATGCACCGTGACCCTTTCTTTCGGGCACATAAGGACATTAAAAGTATACCTGTAGCTGAAGTTCAGGGAGATGGATCACGTCAGGGAGGCGGAAGAATTTGCTAGAGATACAATTATTACTTTTGGAAGAACTAAATCAGAGGTATTAGCCAAGCTAGTAATGGAAGAAATAGAGGAGAATATAACATTCATAGATTTTCCTTACACCCCCAAAACTTAAGAAAATAAAAGAATGAAGAACACTGATATTGAAAAGTTACTGCTTACTAGGGCTTTTCTGTATATTCAGAAGTCATACTGCATGTAAGTATTTATCCTCCTAAGTAATAAGAAGAAAGGGAAGATTATAATCCTGGAACAGGAATTATATGGGATGTGATGCACTAAACACAGTTGAGCATCATCTAAACTAAACTAAAAATCAGTTTTGCAGAACGTATTCTTTCATAGTTCTAAACATTCAGTGAGGCTGGATAAAACAGTAATTAAGAATAAGTATTACGAAGGGATGATGGAGAGAAAAGCAAGAGTAAGATTTTATGGGATCAAATACTGTAATTATTACAGAATTTGGAGACAGAGATTGTGTCTTATTTCTTGTGCTCCACAGTGAACATTAACAGCAGAATTCTCCCAGTATTTCCATGTTTATTTGTTCTTTTTTATGTTTTATTTACCACAGGAGAGGGCAGTAGAGGCTTGAATGATAGTGCCTTGGCTACTCTCAGATAAAGCAAGCTTTATTATAGGAGTTCACTGCATCTCAACTGAAGACATCACTATTACTCTAATTTATAAAGACACTATAAAATGTCTCAATGAAGCAATCTTGAAAGCCTTCTCACATTCTGAACTTTAAACCTTAGTCTTGTAAAGCATCCTTTCATTTGAACGGAAGATCAGAGCGTGACAAGTTCAACTAAATGCACCACAGATGTATATTAGATGGATGTTTTGTTTGCAAGCACAGGGACATTAAGTTCAAAAGTCTCACCAGGATATATGGAGAAGTTTTACATGTCTTATTAATTTGCTTTTATATCAATACTTTTAGATTAGAATCTGAGATGGAGATTTTTGCATTAAAAAAAATTCAGTCTAAAGCTCAAGTTACCCTGTACTATGATTTTTTATGTACAGGACTGAGAACAGCCCAACTTTGCATTGAGCACATATGGTTTCAAGTGGCATTAGCAAACATATTCCATGTTAAATGACATATTAAGCATATAAATTATATATCGCTGAAGATGCATTCAGGATGAAGCTGACCATAGCAAACATGAGAACAGGGCCTTGCTCCTTTCGTAGAAATGAGAAGAATATTTTGACACGCAGAGTTTAAAAAAGAAAAGACCAAGGTTGCAACATCAGGCTGAACAAAATCCTGCCTGAGGTGGAGAAAAGATTCAAAACTGAGCTGGAGTTAGAAGCCTTTTTATGTAAATCTAGAGGAATCCTTACGATATTTGTTTACCCCAGGAACCACTGAAAGTTGCCAGAGTAGAAAGCAGCCCTGAAGAAAGGTAGCGTTCAGAAAGGCTGAATGATGGGTTATTCTTTCCAGTTGCTCACTTTGTCTCTTGCTGGTCTGAGGATGTTTTCTATTGCTAGACCTTGTACCTGGTTTGTATCTTTCAAGCTTTTGTAAAGTGAACCTCTCAAATTTGGGATCTGATGTGTCTCTTGGTATGCTCACTTTGAAGTAAAAAACTTAACCAATTGAAATATTCAATAAACAAATGAACATTGAAAAAAAAAATAAAAATCCCTAAAAGCAAAATTTAAAAGCTATTAAAGGGGTCACAGAACTGATGTAAGTGCCAAAAGCTGCTCATTGCAGAAGTACGTGGATCTGAGTTAAAAAACTTTATAAATCTGAACAAAGCAGGAAAGGAAGATAAATATGTATTTTTGTAATACAGGTGTGCATGCAATTCCATTTCTTGTCCTGCTGGGCACCCTCTTCTTATGTGCTTGGTAGTTGTTTGGAGCAGTGTCAGACAGACCCTGTGACAAATTGGATTTACAGCACAATCCAAACACTGAACACAATACGTAGCTCAGAAGCTCTATCCCTGACAAACGATGCAGTTGGAAACTCCCAGTTAACATGAACAGAAACAACAAATCATCTGTACACCACCTGCAAAGTGTTTTAATTATGAAAGCCAACTGTATCCTGGGCTGCATTCAGAAGAAGCACGAGGGAGGTCATTCTCCCCCGCTATTCCGTTTTGGTGAGACCCCACCTGCAGTGTTGTGTCCAGCTCTAGGGTCCTCAGCACAGGAAGGACAGGGACCTCTTGGAGCGGGTCCAGAGGAGGCTGCAAAGATGGTCAGAGGGCTGGAGCACCTCCCATGCGAGGACAGGCTGAGAGAGTTGGGGTTGTTCAGCCTGGAGAAGAGAAAGCTCCGGGGAGACCTTATTGCAGCCTTACAGTGCTGAAAGGGAGATGGGGAGGCACTCTGCATCAGGGAGTGCAGGGAGAGAACAAGGGGTAACGGGTATAAGCTGAAAGAGTGGAGATCAGGAAGAAATATTTTCCTGTGAGGGTGGTGAGGCAGTGGCCCAGGGTGCCCAGAGAAGCTGTGGATGCCCCATCCCTGGAGGGGTTCAAGGCCAGGCTGGATGAGGCTTTGAGCAACCTGGGCTAGTGGGAGGTGTCCCTGCCCATGGTAGGGGGGTTGAAACTGGATGATCTCTAAGGTCGCTTTCAGCCCAAACCATTTTATGATTCTGTAATTCTGTGTTAGAGTACTGCACTACAGCTGTAAGAGGGGATGCTACATGAGTGGCTTCTATGAGAAGATGCCAGAAGCTGCACCCGTGTCCGAAAGAGCCAGTTCTAGCCAGCTCCAGGATGGACCCACTGCTGACCAAAGCTGAGGCAATCAGCAGCAGTGGTAGTGCCTCTGTGATAACATGTTTAGAAAGGGGTAAAACTCAACAGCAGATGGGAGAGGAGAGTGAGAGTACACGAGAGAAACAGCCACGTCGAGGTGAAGAAGGAGGGGGAGGAGGTGCTCCAAGAGCCAGAGCAGAGATTCCCCCACAGCCTGTGATGAAGACCATGGTGATGCAGGTTGTCGCTCTGCATCCTGTGTAGGTCCATGGTGGAGCAGATATCCACCATGGAGCCCAAGGAGGATCCCGTTCCACAGCAAGTGTACGTACCCCAAAGGAGGCTGTGACCCTGTGGAGACCCTGTGCTGGAGCAGGCTCTTTGCAGGACCTGTGGCCTGATGGGGGATCCATGCTGGAACTGGTAATTCCTGAAGAACTGTCCTCCATGGAAAGGACATATGCTGGTGCGGTTCATGAAGAACTGCAGCCTATGGAAGTAACCATGTTGGAGAGGTTCATGGAGGACTGTGTCCTGTGGGTGGGATCCCACTTTGGAGCAGGGGCAGAGAGTGAGGGAGAAGGCGTGTCAGAGACATTGTTTCACATAAGATCCTCCTATAGAAGCTGATGAAAGCTGGGCTAGATGAGCACACAGTGATGTGGATTGAAAACTGGATGAAAGACAAAACCCGAAGGGTGGTAATCAGTTTCATGAAGCCTAGTTGGAGGCCAGAAACTAGCAGCATACCCCAGGTGCCAATAGTGGGTCCAGTCCTGCTTAACATCTTCACTAACAACCTGGATGATGTAGCAGTGGACCCTCAGCCCATCTCCAGATTGTGAATTTCACTTCTTGGTGAGTTGAAAATAAAGATAGACAAGCTTGATGAGCAAGCTCCTTTCTTGGGATGTAAATAATTGAATCAATAGCACAGAAATCTAAATAATTTCCATTATGTATGAATGATTAGGTCTCTGGCAGATATTCTCATTTACCACCTGAATGTCTTAAGTATGACAATATATTGAAAATTTATATAGAAATATTTTGAAAAGAGGTTCACTCAGCTGGTAGTTCTTTAAGGAGAACAGATGAAATAAGGAAAAACAAACATGCTAGATGATAAGCTGCATAAGAAATTTCCAGAAATTATCTGCATTTTGCATGCTCTGCCTTCCCAGATGTTCTTCAAATATGAAACACCAGTTAAAATTACACTGAATAAATAGCCCAATGTTTCTGAAAGGCTTTTCATTTTTTTCAGTTTCTTCCAGGTTATTGTACTAATACATCAGGTCATTATAAAAATTAAGATATAAATCATGAAAGAGAAGAGTTTCATCAGAAATTTCATTTTGGTAGGTTTTTTCTGTTTCTGAAGTCCATACTTGCGGATGTTTTATTTATATAGGTGTCATGCAGTGTCACTTCTCCTAGATATCATTTAAAGAGCTGAATATCCTGTACCTCTCAAGACTCATACTTCCAGAATAAATCACAACTTTTAAGTTGTCTCATTTAAGCATCCAGGAAATTAATCTCGTTTTGGCAGTTTGTGACTCTGCTCATACTAATTTACGTATTCTCTACAAAATGAGGTTTTGTTCCAGGTTTTGTTCAAAATGGGAAAATCAAATAAAGGTTCAAAAATACTATTTTACAGTAAGGCATATTATTTCTTCAAGTAATTTTGGACACTTTTTTCTTGAAAAAAATTTAGCTTATACAAAAATTGTCTTTAAACAAACAGATGAAACGTGACATAACATGAAAAACAAATATAAATATTTGCCTTTAGCAGTATCTCAACACAGTTAATTAACTTTTCTGTGCAGACAAAGCAGAGGATTTGCAATGGAAAACATCTATGCAAGGGGGCTTTAACATGACTTGTAGCTCAGTCATCTACAATTCTATCACATTTAAACTATCAGACAGATTTACAGATTTGTATACTCAGTACCATTACATATCTCCTCCAACGTTTAGCTGCTACAGAGAGTCCAGGAGTTGGATACTGATTGTTGAGCACAGATGTTTGGGCTGAAGCAGAACCACTTTTGGTTTTTGGATTCATGTTCTGAGAGTTCACTCCCTGCAGTTCACACACTAGAATACTTACAATTACTTTAAAATCAGAGGACCTTATTGTCCTCTAAATTCTCAGAAAACAAATGAGTGGATCTGCAGGGAGTAAATTGAAACTACTTCTCCCAGAAATTACAAAATTCCTCAGCTACTTTCTAAAGCAGCTAATGCCCTAAAAATCTGTTCAGAAACTTGGACACTCTTGGATGTCTTGTGGCTCTGCAGTAGTTCCATTAAAAACAAAACAAACCACAAATTAATTTAATGAAAATGTATTAGTATCTCAACTAGATTAGACAGCCAGCAAGTCAAGAGAAGGGATCCTTCCCCTCTTCTCACAACTGGTGAGGTCACACTGGGCGTACTGTGCCCAGTTCTGGGCTCCCCAGTACAAGAGAGACAAGGACTTTCTGGAGACAGTTCAGCAAAGGGCCACAAAGGTGATGAAGGGACTGGAGCACCTCACATATGAGGAAAATCTGAGAGAGCTGTGAGTGTTCAGCCTGGAGAGAAGGTTCAAGAGGGATCTTATCAATGTATGTAAATACCTGAAGGGAGGGTTCAAAGAGGATGGAGGCAGTGGTACCCAGGGACAGGACAAGAGGCAATAAGCACCAGCTGAAACATAGGAGGTTCCTTCTGAACATCAGGAAACACTTTTCTACTGTCAGGGTAACCAAACACTGGAAAAACTTGCCCAGAGATTTTGTGAAGTCTTTCTCCTTGGAGACATTCAAAAGTCATCTGGACATGGTCCTGCACAATCAGCCCTAAGTGTCTTTGCTTGAGCAGGGCCGGGGGGGGACCAGAGGACCTCTTCAGGTCCCTTCCAACCCCAAGCATTCTTTGAAAAGAAACCCAACAAAACACCTTTGCAAGAGAGCAACAAGGTTCTTCTTATCCATTCCTAACTGTTAGCAGAGTACTCAGTAGTAAATTTATCACAGAGCAACTCTCATTGCAACTACACAAGACTTCGTCTGAAGACACTCTGCAAATTTATGCCGCTTGAAGTCTTACTGGTTTATGGCAGGCTCTTCATTCATATGTCTCCAAGGTCAGTAATATGGCTGGTTTAAAACCAAGAAATGAGAAAGCTTGATGCTAGTTACACTCAGGAAAAGGTTTCTCTAAGATTTTATATGGAAGGAACCATTGGTGAGCTTCTTCACTGCTCCAGTGCCATGGTACAGCTGTTTTGCTGTCTCTTCTATTAATGAAGCAGATTAAAGGTTGCGTCATATTCTTTAAATTTTTCTGTCACACACTCATTGTTTAAATAGTGCTATCTAAATTATTTAGATAATGTAATGTATAAAATTTACATTTACTAGACATATTCATTCATTTATGCATATTTAGATTTTTCTCACTCTTGTTACAATACAAGGACAATATAACTAACCAGAAAGAATTAAAATTTCTTTCTATACCTTCAATAATAATTTGCTTATACTTTTTCCCTATTATACTTTTTCCCTACTTAATTTTTAAATTATATATATATGAGAGTAGCATGCAATATCTGGGGAAAGGAGTCTTTAACAGACCTAAAGATTCCTCAGTTTACATAAACATCTTTCAAAAATGAGGTGGTTTTCTAAAAGAACTGCCTTACAAAACCCCTTCTAATATTTCTTTTTATTTTTTGAATTAAAGTGTGCTCAACAGAAGGGATTTTTTTCATCCTTTTTGTATAAATAGAGTTGTGATTTATTTATAATATGGAAGTATTTGTTAATTATTGATGAATTAATACATAATATGCTGTAATGCACATGTATAATTTTATATTTTTTTAAAGTTTGAAAACTCAGTTTATCTATAGCACACAAAAAACCCCATAATTTAAAATGGGCTAGTCTTCTAACTGCAGAGCATAAAACGTTCCATAAAATAACAGAAAAAAACCTTGAAATTATCTGAAAAAGAATAACAGAAACATTTGTCTTTCTCTTTAAACTGAGGGGCATTTAAAAGCTGTGTTACTAAATCAACACCAACCATGTGTGTCTCAATCAGAAGTTGTTCTGTTGGACCTCTGCAAATTTCCATTAGAATGATACTAGAAAGTCACTATCGTAACAGTAAGTATTGGGTAATACACACTTCCCCACAAATCTCTTCAATGAGTTATCCAGGAATTCACACAACTTACGTGGCTTTCGTGCAACTGCTATAAATTAGATGTATCAGAGAGGTGTCTGTAACACCCTCCCGGTGCTGTGCCTTGACAGCCAAGACCAGATGAGGCAGTTGGGGAACTTCTACAAAAATTTAAACTTTGAACAGGCAACATAATTTTAAGAAAGATGCTTTTAATTGATGAAGTCACCTCTGCTGCTTATACGCTAGCACTATTATTTGGGATAATTTTGAAAAATGTTGCCAGCTGAGTTTAATTACACAAACTTTTACATGAGAAAATGCACTAGAGAAGTGAAAGGGAAGAAGTTTAGGGTGAATGAGAGTAAATGTGCAAAACAATCTTCACTATCACAGTGCTTCACTGACCACACTTACAACAAAAGTTAAAACTGTGGCCCTTAGCATTGAAAATTAAGGTCTCTGAAGGCCTCTACAACTGATGTGAGACCCTCAATAAAAAGTGGACAGCTATTCTGTATTTACTAAACATCATTTTTCACATTGGTCCCATTAAGAGAGTAAGTACAAGCTATATCTAGTTTGCAAGATTTCCCACATTAGTTTTAAAATTAAATCAGAACTTGCAAACAAGAGTGAGTGAATGTCAGAGTAGAAATCTGTGGAATCTTGAGGACATTTTAACATGTGGAATATGTATTGTCTGCCCAGAGAGGGCATTCATACCATCTCTGTCAGGACACTTGAGCAGAGTTTGGATAACCATGGGTTAGAAGCCTGAGTTTTCCATTCAAAGATAATGCTACCAGGTGGTAATTCAGAGCACCTAAGATGGATAAGTATGGGAAACTTATGTCCCCATACCTATCAGCTCTAGCAAAATTATTTTCTTCTTCAACATAGAAATAATCCACAAGTGGAATTCTAAATGACAACACGTGGGAAGAACAACAACAACCTGAGCGAGATGTGCATTAAACAATTGACTAATTAATGTGGCATGAAAATATCACAGAATCACAGAATCACAGAATGTTAGGGATTGGAAGGGACCTCGAAAGATCATCCAGTCCAATCCCCCTGCCGGAGCAGGAACGCCCAGATCAGATCCCACAGGAACGCATCCAGGCGGGCTTTGAATGTCTCCAGAGAAGGAGACTCCACCACCTCTCTGGGCAGCCTGTTCCAG
>VZTO01020208.1:75635-90023 GCA_013400615.1 Syrrhaptes paradoxus
ACTTCCTACCTGTTGGGATGCACCGATCTTGAGCTTGGAAGAAGCACTCTTTGAACGCTAACCAACTATCTTGGGCCCCTTTGCCTTCAAGTACCCTGTCCCACGGGATTTCCCCTAGCAACTGCTTGAAAAGGCCGAAGTTGGCCCTACTGAAGTCCAGCGTTGCTATTCTGCTCAGGATTCTATTCTTTTAAGACCATCTGAAATTTCTCCTTCTTGCAAATAAATCACCACAGACACAGAAGGCAGAAATGTCACACCAGATTTTTGACAGGACATACTGCTGTCTTAGTAATACCTTATGAAATTTAACCATTTTGAAATTTCTCATGAGATTTTTTTCCTCCAAGTAATATGTTAAGGGAGGAACTATACTCTCAGAAAGCCAGTAGAATTAGTTTCCAGGAAAGTGAAGTACTAAGTAGAGGTTCTCAGAGTGAGTAAAAATACAATCTTTGCTGTCCGCAACAGCAAAGTGGCATTCACTTTGAAACTCTTGGGTCACTTCACTCCAAACTACCTCTTTGGACTCTAACCATATTAAAGCAGAATTGAACACTACACAAAGGCAATGTGTTTCCACTGTTAAGATACAGAAAATCAGGAAAAGTGAAGGAAAAATATCCTACTCTTATGGGGAAAAAAAGTAAAATACGTAATTACATATGGAATGCTGAACATTTGGCAGAAATGGCAGACATTGTCAAATCACAATACTGTTTCTAAAAATTGTGAACTATTGATCCAAATATTGGTGAGGAAGGATGATTGTTCTCTTTCCCTCAAGCCTGACATTCGCAGGTGAATAAAGATGTGAAATAGCTATCTAACAAAAGTTAAAGGAGCAGGAAGGAACATCAGTCTGTGCAAAGCACCATTTTCCTATTGACGCCAGAAAATTTGTAGGTATTTTTCATACAAATTACTCGAACACAATACACCAAAATCAGAAAGCAATAACTCTGAAAGCAACTCTGTCTTCACATATGAAGTTTTAAAGGTGGGAAAAATGAAACCTACATATATTTATTTTGAATTCTATGTTAATGAGTGACTTGATACTCAGAAACTGTATGGCCTCTGTGAAGGTTGCTCCTCTATTCACCTCTTACTGAGATCTTGTGTATATGGTTATGGAAGAGACACTATAGAACACTGCAATATCCTAAGAGTAAGCCTCAGCAAATCATGCTTCCAAGGAATAATATTTCTGCCAGAAGGAATTTAACGAAGTGTCAGGTTGTGAAGGATATTCTCCAGCATTCTTGGCCAAGAATATAGAAATAATAATTTTCTAGGTGACCAAAGAATAGTTTCAGTGCAGAACTAAACCAAGGTAGAATAACAATTTCCACAGAACTTTTCAGAATGGCATGAAACCTCAATTCATTTGCATTGTCACTGCCAATTCAAAGGTCATGATCTCCTTGCATTTGAACACCTACCACCAGCCATTTATGGATCTGATGAACTCTCCTCATGGTCTTCGAGATGGCTGTATATGTAAGTATACATAAATAGTGAACAGTAACTATACAGAAATACTGTTACTTTTCATCAGTATTGGAACAAGACCTAAGCTGAAGTATTGTGGAGAATCTTTCCAGAATACTTTGTATGGCTGCTTCCTCAAAGGTGACTAAAATACTTTTAAACTTACTAAAGCCAAGTTATAATAGAAAAGCTAAAACTTACAGAAGGAGAAACTCAAAGGCATTGGGCAAGAGAGGACAAAAATCAAAAGGGCTTATAAAGAGCTTTTCTCTTGTAAACTTTGTCATTATAAAACATGGCTTTCCTTCCACAATTTTTTCTCTTCTAACTCACTGTCTTTCGGAGATGCGTCAGTCTCTGCCCTGCTTGTGTTTGTCGCCAGGAGGTTTATTCTGTCAACTCTGAGCCCTGGTGATTCTCACTTCAGTTTCATGTTCTTTCTGCGATAGCAGAAGGCTCTCAGCACAGTCTTACTTTTATTTTCCTGACTAATTTTTTAAAGGTAATCCTCAAGCATGGTCACTAACTGCCCCATGAATCTTCCCCTTCTCCCCACCATCCATTGGAGTTCCATGTCACTCATTAAATTTTAAAATAACTCAGCTGTAGCACTAAGGACATAGAAGCAAAGTCCACGTATCACAGTCATGTATGACTATCACAAAACCAAGTGTCATCTTCAAAAGCACAGGTCTCAACAACAGCAAGAATTTATTCAGCTGTTGGAGTTGCAAAGTACAATTTCCCAGGTGTCTTCCAGCAGTCTGAGCTCATTGTTTTGCCTTCAGTGCTTTAAGAATGATTTTGCAGTAGCCCACAGTCAAGACACTGATGAAGATGTTATTTTTAACAAAACCCTATAATAAGGAGAACTCATACAATACGAGACCATGGAAGTCCAAAATTTTAGGGGCTTAACACACCTGATTAAAAAAACATGTTGCATAGATATATGAAATCCACACACTTGGTCATACATTGTTTACATTGAGCAATTTTAGACAGAAAATATGAAGCATCAGTTTGGTACACAATAATTAAGCCATTGCAGTCAGCAATAGAAAAATACACTAAATTCATAGTGTAAGCATCACTGCAATTCGATGTACCTTAAGCTAAGCTATGGGCTTGAGGTACATCAAATAGCTATGGTCTGCAAAATATATGCAGCTGGAGGATTGCTGTAAATGCATACTACAGGCAGAATGTCCATTGTCAGTGGCCACACTGTGTACTAGCAGTGCATGTTTTTATTTTTTTAAAAAAGCAGATCTAACTGCACAAATTTGAGTTTACTGAGAGACCAAAAAATCATCGTTATACAGCAATCTTTCCTCTTGTGTGTCCATCCTAATATTTATACACTGTTCTTTATCTTCATAATGGCTATTTCAATTGTAGCCTTTTGACAGTAATTAATTAAATTATTAAATACGTCGAAGTGTTAGTGCTATATAAATAATATATAAGCTAAGCTATATTTATAATGAATAAGAAGAAAATCCATGATAGGGCATCAAATTTAAGATATTTGAGTTAAACAAGGCAGTAAAGATGTTCGACATAGAATAACAAGCTCAAGTCTGTGTGGTATCTTTTCTTTTTCTGTTATTTTAGTATTATTTAGTATACATTTTTCTATTTTAAGTGGGCGTCTCAAATCTGAAACTGTGTAGGATAGACTTGGACAAAAGTATTAGTGATAAAATCATAAGATTAAAAATAGACAGTCAAACATTCATAACCGTAACCAGTCTTTTTAGGTGGCACCACTCTGTGTTAGGAAGTGTACAAAGTGATATTGATAAGAAGTTGCATAAGAGTAACTGCAATAATGTGTTAGAGTGGTATAATGTATTATTATAAAAACACACTGAAGTTATGTTACGCATCAAACAAAACCATTTCTAAAAACCAGACTTGAAGTAATGATAATATGTTTCATAAGTATCTTTTAACAAAGTGTACAACTACATGGTGCAGAACATTTTGGTTAAAGGTAAGTCACCATATTGGAATATCGTGCCACCTCCCCAGACGTGTTTGACCTTACACTGTAGTTTAAAAGGAGTTGCTTCAAAAATGTAAACAAAATACTTAGCATGTTATTATCTGTGCAGTGAATTTAAATCTCTTAGTCATATCGTTACAGACCATTTTAGATGCAAATGGAGTGCTCAATTTAGAGATTTCACATTTTCTTCATTTTCTTAATTACAATTGTAATTTAAAGTTGGATACTGAGATTCACTTTGAGGAGTCATTTATAAAGGCTTATAATTTTGTCAAACTTTTATAATGATAGGTGAAAGCACAAATCGTTAACCACATCTGAAGGAAAAATTTGTATTTAAGGACTAGTTGTTTGTTTATTTTAGAGAGTTAAAAAAAGGGCAAGCACACACTTTGAAGAAAAAAACTAATGATATAACCTTAGAAAAGCTTGTGTTAGCAGGGAATGAGACTGCGGTTCCACAAAGCTTGTAGATGAGATCATTCCATTAAAAACGTGTCACACTCCATGTGCACCAAGAATTAAAAATATATAAAGAAAGAATACCACAACATTTTTAGAGCAAAATAAATATTTTTCCTTCTCACATTGGTACAACCTCCGTCAGCCTTGTTACCAGGTTCACTGCCTTTCTAGATGATTCAAGTACAATATTCTGAAAAAGCAAAATCAAATTTCTTTATTATGAGGCTGAGATTTGATCAACTACATCAAGGCAAAGCTGTCCTCATTCAGTCCAGATACTTCTATTTATATTGACCAAAGAGTTATTAGAATAACCTGCTGTCTTCTTTTTGTGTATAACTTCTTGCATATAACATAACTCCAACCAAGTGAACAGCAATTTATAAAACCTTATGAAGGTAAGGCACAAACCAGGCCATTCAAAACCGTTAATGAAATGCTGATCATCCACGTGCAGTGGATGAAAACTACCCAAGACTTGAGTTTTGAAAAAGTTAAAAATTAAGCAGTTCAAATACATAAAGAAAGAAGGTGAGGGAGAACCTTCCCATATTCTTGAGTCTTTCAAGTCTCTCGTTATGTCCAGTGTTAGCAGTCACCTTTTCCATCCAAATGTGAAGTTCACTTGCCCCCAAGCTTTGGAAAAGGAGACTTTCTGGATAGGCGTTTCTCAATAAAAACTTGTAGTTTGGCAAAAATATAGTCTAACCAATGTTTTCATCTGGTGCAAGACAGACTAACATAAAACAGGGCAACACTTTCTGGAGAGCAGTTCAAGTCGCAGTGGAAATCACAGAAACAGGAAAATCACCCTATGAACAAACAAAAGAGCAAGAGAGTGATGCATCAAGAATATTTATTAGGAAACTGGCTCGTTACCTGAGATAATTATAGTTACTGAGCAGAAGGGTTGAGAACCCCAGACTCAGCTGGTGTCGATGAGGGACACTGGTACCCTGTATCCCTAAATCAGCTTATTGTTTATGGGGCTTAAAGGAAAAGAAACAATTCTCCATATCTCACTAGAAAAGCAGCACATGCAAATTTTAAAATTAACTAGGACAAGCTGAAGTGTTTATCAATTTGAGAGATTTGTATAAATAATTTAGAGCCTCTGCCCGGCAAGTTTAGGGTGAAAAGATGCAGCAGAAAAGCAAGGAAAAATATGACAGACCACAAACGTGAGATTGCTCTAGCACTAATAGGACTCCTTCCCTACAGGAAACGACTATCTAAATTAGACGTTATCGATACTATAGACCTCCATATTCTCTGCTGTATTTTCTTTCTTTGCAACTAATATGGAAGCAGAAGCAGACATGGCAGCGATTTTCTTTCTCAAACATAATTACAGGCGTATTTATTCCTGTGTGTAAATTAGTTTATAGCTCCACTGCATGTTCTACAAGAGCAGAGACTAATGGAAAACAGAATAATATTGTGTAAAAATAAAATTACTGGGAACATTATAAATTACCAAAATTGTGTTGATGTGACAAAATTATACAAGAAAGACATTGATTGATGGGTTTAAGTCTGATATTTATTCTAGGATGCAATTATCAGCTGAATGTACATTTTGACAAGGATGTCTATAGAAAGATAAATTTTAAACTATAACTAGCTTTATCTCTTTAATCACTTTTCAGACAGTTATATTTTACAAGAAATAAGGAAAGATCCAGATTCATACTTCCAATAACTACAATCATAGAGACTTGTCAGATTTGCTGATATGCTACATAAACATGCAGGTAGGACCAAAAAGTATTTTTTTGTGAAAGATCTTAAATGGAAAGCATGCTCTGCACAAAAATAACTTTTTTTTTTCGCTAGGATCTGACATCTGGCAATGCTATGAAATTAGGTACTGCTCTCAACAACGCAATACATACGCCTGAAATTAGGAACTTGAAAATAATCTTGTAAATGCCTCTTTTTCCTTTGGAATTTGAAAGAGGCAGCGGAAAAGCATGGAAGTTTTTTGTGGTTTTGAAATGCTGTCAATCAAACGCATCATGCTCCACATAAAACCTTAATTTGTACTTGCTCTAAAGAAAAACAGGTTTTCTCATGTCTCTTCCTTTTATTGGGAGTGGGAAACAATTCTCCTGTCTGAGAGTAATGGAAAGCAAAGGTGGCTGGTGTTTAGCTCAGCTAAGTGTTCTTGGTTGCAAATAAGCAGGTTGAGCATCTTAATTTATTCCTTGTTATTGACCGACTAAAATATAGAATTATGATTCACGATGAGTATTTCCAAACTGTCTCCAGTATTGATCCAAGCTGTTTGTATGAAGATCCCAAAATATCTTCTCTCTACCCCACTCACCATCTTTCTGCCTTTACTTAACAGCTGTTGCAAATGACAGAAGTTCCATGGAGAAAAATTTGCCATCAGGCTTGGGTTTCTTTTTTTTAAGTACATAAGGCACAAATATATTTATGTTTCTTTTATTGGATATTATAACCCTTGCCTGTACAAGATAGTAGAGTATTTTATGATTTTAATAGTTACTCCTGTTAGTTGCTTTTCTGCAACTCTGTGAGTCATTTTATAGTGTATATTTGTAATGGAAAGCATCGCTGCTTCTTATGTATGTCCAGTGATGTATTCCAGTCATGCTGTAAAAATATATAAATATTAATACCTAAATTTTATTTTTCAATGTTAATAAATAAATTTCTCCTATACCAATCCTAAGGATAACTGACCTATTTCTGACACTAAAAGATTAAATTTTGAGCTTGAGAAGTGTTCATCCTTCAGGAAAAACTACAGTTCTAGTTTCATAAATGACATTCTTGCAGCCAACACATATTAAAATTAATGCTACGCTATTTACATAAACAAAGCAAAATGATTTGCAAAAGGATATGGTGCCAGAAGAACCAAGAATATAATTCTGCATTCTGAATTGGGTGAGATTCTTCTGTGCTTGTAACATTGTTTTGGGTACCACCTACCCAAGCTCCCTGAAACCATTTCTGACATGGATATACCAATCTGTTTTTCCAAGCGGTGGCTGCAAGTGTCAGCCGGACTCCATCGTATTTCCTTCTTTATGGTACTTGCCACTTCACACTTGAGAGAGTCCCATCTTTTGATAAATCTGAGCCTTTGCCTACTAATTCTTACACAGTCTACACCTTCAGCACAGTACCTTTCATAAGTTAATAAATGTCTAAAAAAATGGTTGAACTCAAGAGGCAAGGTTGAACTGGAGCATGACTTCATGAGCACACCACTAAAAGTATATCAAGCTACATTTGATAGCTAAAGGACAAGGGGAAGGCAAAGAGTCTCTGTTTCCCGATTAAAGAGAAAAAAGAAGAGTCAATGTGGGGATCTTGGCCAACCTTCCCAGTAACAGTGCAAGTACCTGTGCCACAAAGATCTTAATTTGAGCACTGCTGAGTGCACGGTGGAAGTACCATATTCTGACACAATTATGACACCACTCATATCTATCCAATTACTCTGTGCTACACTTTGGAGAATTAGATGCTCTGACTAGGAAAGTCTATAAAAGCTATTCCATTTTCACAGAATCACAGAATCACAGAATGTTAGGGATTGGAAGGGACCTTGAAAGATCATCTAGTCCAATCCCCCTGCCGGAGCAGGAACACCTAAATCAGATCGCACAGGAACGCATCCAGGCGGGTTTTGAATGTCTCCAGAGAAGGAGACTCCACAACCTCTCTGGGCAGCCTGTTCCAGTGCTCTGTCACCCTCACTGTAAAGAAATTTTTTCTCATGTTCAAGTGGAACNGGCACAGTGCTGGCTCATGGTCATCCTGCTGTCCACCAGGACCCCCAGGTCCCTCTCCCCTACACTACTCTCCAACAGTTCCATACCCAACTTATACTGGAACCTGGTGTTATTCTTGCCCAGATGCATTTTATTCTAATTAGTTCTGTGGACATTAAATCTATTCTTATTCTGGCAAATATTCCAGCTTTTGCGAAAGCCAGGAACTCTCTTAAGTCATTCAGAAAGATTTTAAGTCATATTGCATCACACTTGATGCCAAACTCAAGTCTTGACACACAACTGGCAGTTAAACCTATAGAGGAATCTCTACTCCATATTAATATATATGAATATATCTATACATATATTCATATCACTGGATGAATCTATACTCTGGAGAGTACAAAAACATCCATGCTGGATCATACCAGTGATGCATCTAAAGATATTTTATTTACAACAGTAGCTAATAACAATACTATTTTTTCCTAATCGATTTCTAATTTTGACCACAGTAACATTCCAAGAGAAAGAATCAAATTTATGTTGTCTTAAAAAAAATCATTCTACTGTTGTTGCCTGGCAATTTCTTTGGGTGCCCTCTTGTTCGGTATAAGAAATGAAGAATTACTGTTTCTTCTTTCCCTTCTGCACACCACTTACTGTAACTCACTCATACTCTCCTCATCTTTATTCCAGAATGAAGAAATCTTGACAGTTTATTCTGTCCTTTCATGGAAGTTGTTCAAGTAGTTTTGATGATCTCCCTGAACAATTTGTGAAAGTTCTCAATATCCTTTATGTATGGGAGACCTGAGGTGCATTTCTGGTATTCAAAATACCAGCATTCTTGGTAAACACGTAAGCTTACAGGGTCACAGCATTTTTTGTTTTGTTCTAGGTTCCTTTTCTAGTCATTGTTGCCATTCTAACTGTATTTTTCACTTGTTATCCAAGCGCTGTTTTGCTGTTTCCAGACATCAAACTACAGCAACACTTCCCTGAGCAATCAAGGGTAGTGTAAAAACTGCAGCTGAGATCAGTACAAACTAGGAAAGTAAAACAGTGTTCTGGGGATTAAAAAAAAAAAAAAAAGTCAGTGATGTAATTTCCAATATGCTTGACATCCCTCATCTTGCTCATGATGTGAATGCTCAAGTTAAGTATTTAATTTTGTCTCAAAAGCTGTTTTCACTTACTTCAAACTTTTCAATTTCCTATTTATTCATCTCCTCTTTGATTTCATCCTCATGAAATGCCCATCTCCCTGTGTTTTCCCTTGCTCAGTTCACCTTGCTTGTAGCCTTTCCTTACGGTTTTGCAAAACAGTATGATCAAAATGCAGACCTGCTGTGCGTTTTGCCACCAAAAGAAGCAAAAGTCCAGACCGTGTGTTCTGAAAAATGGGGGAAAAGGAGATAGATAAGACAGAAAGATAAGTCTGCAGCTTCTTTCTACCTTTTCTAACTTTTTAAAAACCCTTGATACACGAGGAAATTTACAGATGGCAGCTAGAGTCTATTTCCAAGGAAATCTTGCCTAAAGAGTGTGTCAGCAAAGAGAATAAGCTGAAAAACTCCAGCGCATGCTGTTCCAAACGAAGAGGGGGGAAAGATGAACCTCTAACCATGTTTCTTACTGAGTACTGATGCTTCATTGTCAGCATCACTGTATTTCTAGCACACTTCTCAGCACCTGAGTGCCATTTCCTAGAATTCAGATGCTGCTTTACCCAAAATTTTCTCAGTGGACTGGAATTATCAATTTCTGAAGACCCTGATTGAAAAATGTGAAAGAAAACAGACTTACGCGGTGTGAACTTACTCTTTTTATTATTCTACTTCTGAAGCTTAAGAAGAGGAAAAACACCTAAGTTTGCCCTTGCACAATTCTTTTCTTCTGGAAAGCAGATTTTCCCCTAAAGCTGAAAGCTTCAGCCAGATGCTGTCAAGCAAGCTTTGCTCCATAGGAAAAAAACAAACAAGTTAATTTATAAGCAGTGTCCATTATTTCAGAATTCTTTGCTATTTCTCAAATGTACCTCTGCATCTGGAAAGCTGATCCAGCCCCCAACATACACAGGCATATATAGAAGGGTATGAAGATATAAATAAGAGTGACACGATAGTCTTTGCACCTCTAAATCTAGTATTTGGCTTGTTTCAAACTTCCACCACAATAAGCATTTTAAGTACAATTTCCCCTCTTCCACTAGCAAATACCCTACTTAACATCTTTTATTTATACCCCTTGTGACTGCATGGATTCCCTGTCAGCTTGTCCCTCTCACTGCCGCAGTGACATTTGGAGAAGTTCAGCTGCAGAATTCCTTAGCAGATGAGCTGTGAAGCCAATGGAAAGCTGGTGATGGTTATAGAAGTGAACCCCACAAGCCTCCTAGGCAGGAGATGAACTCTTAGGTGTACAGCTGTGCCCTCTTAATCTGAAAGACACATTGTCAAATACATTTCATAGAATCATAGAATCACAGAATGGTTTGGGTTGGAAAGGACCTTAAAGATCATCAAGTTCCAACCCCCCTGCCATGGACAGGGACATTTAATCTAGTACAGCAGCTTCAGGACAAAATTTGTGCTCCCTTAATGTGTCTGTAGTCTCTCTGTAGTGCTAAGACAGGTGCCAAGCCAGAATACCAGAGAAATCAATACAGCAGAACCAGAGCCTGAAACAAAATGTCACGATAGCCTTTACCAACAGCTCCTATTTTTAAAAGTGTTCTTGACCTGGAGAGCGCATAATAGGAGTTATTAAAAAAATTTTTATTTAATTCAGGCTAGTACAGGATAATGCCTCTTAAGTAATTTCAAAGTAAAAAAGAAAGCAGTAAGAACAGTGGTTGGTAGATAGGAGACTGTGGGAATAAGTGTTTTCAAAGCAAAGCCTTCTTATCCAAATGAAGAGAAATGAGGAAGCAGCAGTGCCACGCTGAAGCCAGAGCTACTTCAACTCAGCTTATTTTCTCCAGCGCTGAAAAGGGGCAGCTGCACCATCCGTCACAGTCGGAATGCTTTTTTCCTCTTAAATAGGCGACCTGTCAGGCAGGTAACTAAATGTATGATATGCTTCAGCACAGTAACTTAGGAAAAGAATCAACATGCTGGGCATGACTTTCACAATAAAATAACTTATTGCTAAGACTGTTGTGGTTTTACATAAAGCTCTGAGGGCAATTTCCCAACAGCCATTCACTGAGCCAAAATCAGCTGAATCTTAGAGAAAAAGTGTGAACTTTACAGAAAGTGTTACTCATTAAAACAATACCTCTCCAACAATCTCAGGCTCCCCACCCTAGAATAAATTAATGCATAATTATGCATTTTTGAGTACAAGGTATATATTATTGCAAGGATAATATATATTTTTACACTGACATATCTTCTTACAGAACTTTTAGCTTATCATTTTAACTCTTATTGTTCCCCCCAACATTGCCAATGAGAACTCAAAATGATTGACAAACCCAGAAGTTATGATAATGCAAAATTATCTACTTCTACTGCCACTGTAACGATCTTTATTCTACATTTTCTATATGCAAAATGGAATGCTGTTTTGCACTTTGGTATTATTAAGAACACAAGGAACTCTAAGTCTTTTTGTAAAGTTTTATTCCTAGGAGTAGTGTACTGTACGGAACAGGAGATATCAAGAGTTTCTAAGCATTCACATTTATTCATGTTTATCAGGGACATTAAGAGGATGGCTACAGTATTTGCACACATTTGTCCCTGCAGCATTCTGCACCCTGAACCTCTGAGTGTTGTTTTTGTACTCTCGCCATCCTTACAACAAAAACAAGCACTTTGACTTTCCCAGTGCCAAATACACTCATTTTGAACTAACTCGACTGAGTGGATAAATTTATTAGAATTTAAATTGTCTAAACGTAAAAGATGTTCCCGTTTCAACTTCACTTTCAAGGTTACGTACTTGATATAATTTAGACTAGCTCTGACTTTCAGATTTGCATATAACTGGTATCAACACTCAGAGGAAAGCTTCAAACCAGTATGTGTTATTCATGCGTTTCCTCTTTAAACGTCTGCACATGGCTGATGATTTCCCAAGCCCAAAACACTGGGGTGTATGAACACCACATGCAGTTAAAAAAAACAAACAAACAAACCCAAACCCAAAAACTATGATAGGAAATCTCTTTGTTTGATATTACAAGGAAAGACGCAGTGTCCTTTGTTTAGACAGAAATTATAGTAGGTGTACAGAACTGACTCTGAGTCAGTATTTGCTGACTTCTATGCAAAACTTCGTTCACATCCTGGAATAAAAAGTGTGTCATTTTTTAAAGGCAACAGGCACTAGCTGTTGTGGAAATCCTTTTCTAAGTGGTTCATTTATGCAGCTAGGAACAAGACTTCTGCACTGATTAAAAGTGAAGTGGTGAGCTCAGAGAAGTGTGATTGTTCTGGGAGATCCCTCTGCAGGAAGCAGGAGGGAAAAAACGTGTTATAATGCAAATTTTCCTTAGACTTACAAATCCCTGCTGCAGGGATTTTGTTTTTTAAGGGTTTCTTTTTCACCTGTAGCTCTATTGGTTAAATTGCATGTCTCCAAGCCAGGATTTTTCTGTGCAACAGCCTTCCTGAATAATAACAAGATTTTTTTTTTCTTCCAGCAAAAATACAGAACCAGTAGCATACAGCTATAGTTACAAAAAGGTTACAGAGGTCATATTTATGGATATTATTTTGCTTACCTTTGTTTCTTCTTCCATTCTTTTGGGCATTTGAAGTGTTGTTTCCCTGTCTTTTCTCTTTTTTTCTTTTCTTTGTCTAAAATATTGGAATATAAAAAGCATAATTGAAAATAGTGATTTTAGTTTTCTCGAAAGCATGTTCATGTATCTGTCTCTACTTGATGATAAATTATATTACAAAAACCAAACTTTGAGAAACCGAAAAGGTATTCAAAAGTCTAAACCTGGATTTTAAAGTTCAAGAATATTCACACTGTAGAAATAATCAACTTAGTCATTTAATTTAGGGAATCTGATATCCTTTGCTGATTTCAGTATTTTCAAAAAGATATACCAAAGATAAAACTAAATGAAAAATCAAAATGTCACATTTAGAAGGCAACAGAAGAAAAGGGGAAAAGAACAAGGGAATTTGTGCAGGAATAATTAATGACATCTATATCAGTCTAGCACTGTACACTATTTTAGAGTGCTGCAAGGTCAGAATTCTTTTTATCTGTCTTGCAGAAATGGGTGAAGAATTATCCACAGAAACAGAGACTGATGACCTGAATATGAACTGAAGAATAATTGTCATGTAAACTTTTGATTGAAAAAAAAATTTCCATTATATTTCAAACTATCTCACATCCTGATCATTATTCTCTGTGACTTTGATTATAAAACATTTACACAGGTAGCACTGTATTACCATTTTTAATTTTTTTTGGAAGATTTTTCTGACACATAGCTTTTCTGACCACTCTGTGTGTCTAGATTGTAATCAGGAAAAAAGGAAGATTGCCTTGCAAGAGATGGTAGTTGCGTGCCTCTTCTTAAGACAGTCCCTGGATAATGTGCACATGCAGAGAACAGTGCCTCCTGAGAGAAATCAGTAAGAATCAAACATCCCTTAACCTAGGACGATTTCTCCACCTAGTACTGTCACACTGACAAGTTATATTCAAAGTTCAGAGATTTTTACATATTTAGGTCTTTTATAATGAAACTTTCACAGCCTTTTAAAAGAACTAAAGTAATTTTCTCACCTCTTCTCTCATGAAACATGACTGGAAATGTTAAATTTTTTTTTTATGGTTTCAATTAACTAAATTCTTATTTTGGAAAAAAAAAATCTAATTCTAATTGCTAATTATGCCTTTTACAGCTTTGTTGTGGATATTCTAATTGCATGTACCTTACCTTGGTTCTCCCATTGTAAACACCAAAGTTAATGTTTCAGATTTCCATTGAATGCCAGTGGTTTGTGTTTACATTAAAGGCATACCCTTATGCACCATTTAAACTGTCTTATTTTGTTGTTGTTCTTTTTGTTAGAACAATACATACCCCACAGGGGAACAGTTTGCCACTTCTTCCCGATTGCTTTGTAATGATGCAGGTTTTTGAAAACTTGGTTAGTGGCCTATTAGGAAATTTCCTTAACTTTATTTTAATGATAAACAAATATCTTAATTTTTTTTTTGTCTCTGTTTAACGGTATTTCTTCTAATTTATTTAATCAATTTCAGCAAAAACAGAGGATTTGAAGAACTTCAGGGTTTTTACAAAGATGAAGAGCATAATATAGCTAACAGGCTCTTCTGGCCCCCAAAACCTAACCTAAAAAAGCCTTATGGGAGCTCTAACTTTAGGTAAACCATCCACCACTACGAAAAAAGTGAAAATGTGGAACTGTAAAATTTTTTTATATGTGTTAGAAGATTTTGTTGAAATTTCACAGATTTTGAAGGGCGTGCTTGGCAGTGCTTGAGTTAAGGGTTAATGCAATTTAACAAGAGCAAGTGTAGAGTCTTGCATCTGGGCAAGAACAACACCAGGTTCCAGTATAAGTTGGGTCCTGACCTGTTGGAGAGTAGTGTAGGGGAGAGGGACCTGGGGGTCCTGGTGGACAGCAGGATGACCATGAGCCAGCACTGTGCCCT
>VZTO01020209.1:3693-33113 GCA_013400615.1 Syrrhaptes paradoxus
ATATTGAACTGTTTTAAAGCTGAGAAAGCTGTCTCATCTAAAGCAAAAATATTTTGTCACTGAGAGTTCTACCAATTCTGTTTACAAAAATCTTTTTGCAGGAAACCAGCTAGACTACAATTTTCTTTTAAATTCATATTATCCAATGGAGTGTCACTTATTTTGTACTTGTCAAATGATTTGAAAGAAACTCCTTACTGTTTACCTAGATTCACAGGAGCCTTTGCATGATAGAAAATGAAACTTCTTTCCAAATGGAAACCTTGAAGCTAGTCACTTGTGACAAAGGAGCCTACAGACATTCTGTAGGAAATCTGAATTTTTAAAGAAATTGAGTGTTTTATTTTTTTGTTTTATTAGAGTTCTCCTGATCAGGCTATCATTCTTTAATGTTTTATCCCCAGAACAACAGAACTAAACAAGAACCACTTGTGCAAAACAAGGAAATACACTGTTCCCTAATCCCTTTGCTGGTAGACCTGGGAAATGTTGACAGTCTGTATCAGAACACTTTAAAAGCCCGCAGTTCATGCCTCAGGGGGAACAATGCTGTCTGATAGCTCACGAGGAAAACCCCATGTATTGTGTTCATGGTAAATATGTTTGATTGAGAACCAAAGAAGTTTGGAACCACAGTGAATTTTCCTGGACTTCACAATTTGACATTGTGTTTCCATTATCAAGGGCATTTAGCTACAAGGAATAATAAACTGAAAAATGAGTTTAGCACTCAAAACATTGAACAGATTATTATAAATTCTTATTATGTGTTGTAGCATTTTTCACCTCCTAGTAAGGGTCTGCTAGAAGGAATTATTGGTTGTCATAGAAGTTTATTTAAAGAGAGTGTACTTACTTTGAAAACTGGTGGAGGTACAGCTTAAAGGTCTTGTACCAATATAAAGATTTAATGGCTGCTACCAAGATGTGCCCACTGCAATGCGTGTCTTGGCATGTTGGTCACAGCACAGTGTCTGTGGGGCCAGGGTTGTACTTGGCCAGCTAACCATGACCAGCAAACACAAAAATTCCTGAGAATAAGCCCACAGCCAAGGTGAGGGACAGCCAGGGTGGGTTAGAAGGCTTTATTTTATCTCTGCATTGATTAAGTCTTTTCATCAATGTTATTGACCTAGCAGGAGATATAGTCTCTCTTTACTGCATAGTCCCTTTTTAGTTCTTTGAGGTCACATGAAAAAGAAAAATCAGCTTCACAGGTGCATGTTATTAGACACACAAAGCACTTGTTAACAGAAAATAGGAGATAGCTCACATTTATCAAAATTATCCCTGACATTTCCTTTTGCTCAGCTCAAAACAATATCTTAAGCTCCCAGAACAACATGTAATGTGTGAGGGGAAAGGAAAAAAAAANGTTCTAATAGCTAGGGACTATCAGACCTCTGAAAACAGGAATATCACAAACCTGGACAATCCTGAAAACTACGGTTATTCACAGAGTAGACAGTGTGCCATAGGCAAGGGAAATACAAACTTGGCTGTTGTTCTCCCATCTGTGTGTATCAGTCTTGTGGCAAAAGAGACTACTTTTAGGTGCAAACAATCCCAGTTCGGTCAATTAATGGTCCATATAATGAGACTGCAAATAAAGGTGCATTTTAGCGACAGTTACAGTGATCATTTTGTCTGTTAATTATTTACTGAAAACTCAGTCTGAAAGACTTTTTTTCCCTTGAGGCTGCTATTGTGATGCTAATAATTATCTGTATGTAGTTTGTGTGTTAATTATATGCTGTTCCTACGAAATTTAACTTGGATAGCTCATTCTCAGAATGATGTGTGTCAACAAATATAATATACTACCTAAAACAAAAGAAGTTTTGATTGCAGGGAAAAAGAGAAGATGAGCTTTAAAGAGAAGTGGTTTAGTAATTGCATGATATATTAAGGCTAATAAATCTGCTTAATTGTCACATTTGCCTTAAATTAATAATTTATATCAACATTTGGTGTGGGCAGATATGATGAATATTTTAATGTGGCGATAATCCTGGAAAGTGGCACTTCGAACATTTTAAAAAACAATTAATTGCAAAGTCTTGTCTGATTTTACACATTTCTGGTAGTAACTGAATAAACCCAGGTGAGAAAATTTCACAGAAACCTATAGGCCACACAGAGCTTAAATCCAGTGAAACTCTCCCAGTATATTCACTGTAGTAACAGGGAAGATGAGTTAATAATGTGACAGGTTGTGTCTGTTGCTATGGCGAAGTACCTCAAACATCTGAACATGTCATCAACACAAACTGTTAATGCTTAGAATTTTACCACCTGTAGGCTTCGTGTTTCTCAGCGACACAAGTCCGTGGTGCTGGAGGAAAGCTGCTCCATCTGACGCCGATGTCTCTCTTGAAGCTGGTTGGATTCCCGACACTCCTTCAGCTGTAGTGATGCCCCCTGTACCACCTACATCTCTTTGCATTCTCCTCCCGTCTCATGCTCTCAACACAAACACAGTGCAGATACTTTTTTTTTTTTAAATGTTTACATATCATTTAACATAAAGTAAATGCAATACTTTAAAAATAGTAATTTGTTTATCACAGGTTTCCTTGAAACCTGTTTTGAAGGATCTGTACGTTACTGTGCTTCCTTCCTGCTGGCCTGCTGAAACTCATGGCTCTTCTGCTAGATGGCCTGACTCTTCTCTCACTGTTCCCCTCCTCCTCCACCTCGCTTTACATCTTAATGGTGTACATCTGTTACCGGACAGATTGCACAAGATGAACATAAGGCACTCTTTTCCAGGGTCAGCTAAATTGCCAAGCTAGGTCCACTTAGGCTATTGAAATGTATGTTCAAAATTCCAGAAATTCTACTAATGACAGATATCTCTGTCATATTTTGCTGCATAATAATTATACTTATGCAGGCCTGTGTGAGGTCAGAATAAAAATATTGTTTCAGTGTCAGCTATATATTTGTGTGCGTTAGTGATATGTGTAATAATATCAAAGGTTTGTTTCTTGTGATCTCAAAAATGAAGTTTTTCAAATTTTCATGTTCAAATTTATTTTGCTTTAGAATAGTAACAAATGTGAAGTTCAGGAAGTTTGGAAACAGTAATTTTGTTTGGGGGATATATGTTTTAGAGTGTTATTCTAAAACACTCTGGCCACATTTAAAATTTAACAGACCTTAACAATTAGGAAAATATACAAAAAAAAACCCTGGGGTGCCTCTTGGCCCATGTTGGTATTCTTTGCGTACACGCATTTTCTAGGATTATTTTTTTTTAACTGTGGGATTAGTGTATAGTAACAAGGCACTGATTCATCTCCATTCTGTACACTTTGGAGTCGGACAAGGAACTGTCGCAACACATGGCTTTCAAATGAGTTGATTGTAGACATATTGTCCGTCAGTCAAAACGACAATATTGTAATTGGAGCAGGCCCTGTCTCTCCATACGTGCTTCAGATGGCAATGAAATAACCTCCAAAGTGAGTTATGTGGATGATACAGTTCACTACATAATAGCAGGCTACAGTGTTGTTCAAAGCTTATATCCCACTGTACTGCAAATATTATCTAATTCACAGGTGCAGTTACTAAAAAAAATATTTCTTCTCTGTCTTGGAAATACTTCTTCATATTTTTGGAAGCTCAAAGGCTGCGGGTATAATATTTCTCAGTAACAATGTGTCTAATTCATGTCCACGTGTTGGAAAAGCCCAACATGCTGAAGAAGGCAAAGCCCTCTCTGTTTGTCTCTGGATCCTGCAGCTGACTTGAGTTGGTAGGTGACCCTGTGTTAAAAGGGGTTACTGGTGCTGCCAAAAAATCGATTTTTCTACTATTGTTGCTAGAAGTCCATAGGCATAAAGCTTAACACAGATCTATTCCGAACATGAGCCAATGGGGAGGGTTATTCAGAATTGTCGATGGAGTATGATAGAAGTATTGTCTGAGAGAGATTAAAACAGGAGAGTTACACTAGTACAGCTGATGCTGGTGATGTCCTCCTTCATTCATGTAAGACTTGCAGAAAAGTGCTTAGCTTAAACATTTCCAGGATCTTGTATTCATCTGGTAAAGAGTCAGTAGGGAGCCAAGGAGTCCCAAAAAAGGCACAAAGAAATAAAAGCACAGTTTGAGAAATTACCATGGGTTAGGAAAAAAAAAAAAAGAGGGCGACAGTTCCACAAGGATCCTGAGTGCATGTTGTGGATGCAGTTAGTGACATTGCTAATGCATCAGTCTTTTGTTGCTTGTGATTTGCTTGTGATTTGCAGGAAAGTTATTTGAAAAGTAGCGCCATATGGAATGGGGCTCTATTTGTAATTCTAAAAGTTAACAATTCAGCCTCCTGTAAGTACTGAGTCTGTCGGGGATTTTTCAAGTGATGTGCAGCATAGAAAACATCCACTTCTATTTATCTGCTCTGAGTTACTTTATACCAATCAGCCCTGGATTTACTGGTAGAAGATATAAACGAGCAGAGAAGTACCGAGGAGAGAAAAGCAGTCTCATTCATTGTCACCACAGCTAGCCATTTGCAAAGTGTTCCCCCAAAGCAACTCCATCCCCATCTAACCAGGGCTGCACCCACCCCTGCAAGCCACAGCTTTAAATATACATTTTTTTAAAAAATCCCTAGATGATGCTTATGCTTCAACAGTACCAGGTTCTGCATCTCTTCATTCATTATTAAGGACTGAAACTTTAATATCTCCGTAGGAAACACAGAGAAAACAGGATTTTACTATGGTAGGGCAGAGCTAGGGCAAGGCCTCCATCAAACACTGCAAGGGGAAGAAAGTTCTATTTTCTTCAGATGTGAAGGCAGGAGTTTTTATGTAGTGAATAAGATTATTTTTTTGTGTGTGTGACAGTTTTGAAAACAGAATAGCACTTCAGGACTTCTTGGTTTTATTTTAATATACTTATTAAAGTTAAGATTTTGAGTTTTTCTTGGCCTGATAGTTGACTTGGAAATCCAGCTTGAATTAACTATCTTAGTGGGGAGGAATCCTCAGCCCTTCAGTCATCGTAATGCATGAATAAGGGTTCTTTAGCCTTGTACTTAAAAACTAGATGTGATCTCTGGTACTCTAAAAGTATACTTGAAATCAGCATGTAAAACTATCTACTCTGCCAGTGTGGTGTGGTGGTGAGGCCGGTGGTGGATGGCGATGTGAAAATTTCCATCCTAGCAAAAGCCCAAGCTTCGTATTTGTTTTGGGTAGATACCTGCCAGTATGCTGTAATGTATTTAACTGTCTAAAATGTGATTTTGCACTGAAGAATGAAATACTGTCTCCCAGCCCCAGCTCAGTGTGTCTATGTCTGCAGCAGAAAGTGTCTGCTGCTGAATTGCCTATTAACTTCCAATCCCTGTGCTAATTTACTCTTGGAGTGATAAGAGCCAGTTTTGGGTGTTATCAGTTGTCCTAATTGTTCCAGCCTCATGGAGGACTAAGCCTGGGTGCCTGTTCAAGCTTTTTCTCTTGCTGCTTTGTCAGGATTAACCCCTGGTAATTCCCCACCAGCACAGTCAGAGGAGGTCAGAAATAGCGCAGACACTGCCACTGGTACTAGAACACCCGCTGCTCTTCACACCGGTGTTTTCCTGCTCTTTTTGGTGTCACCAAATAACCGTTTGTAATTGTCTTCCTGTCATACACTTCAGAAGGCTCCCCTCTAACTCTGCTTTTGTTTGTTTGTTTTTCCATTTGATAAACATTGATTTGTTGTCTTGTTTCTCGTGGAGCTTGGAATTACCACTGGTAGTACCATCGTAGTGCAGAAAGTGCTCGTATATCCACCTTGGTAGTAGGGGTCCCATCACCACCCAGGGCCACTGGTCGTCATTTTACTAGTAATGCTGAGGGTGGAAATTGAGATGGGGTGGAGGGAATGGGATATCCTTGTGAATGTCTTAGAAGTAGTAAGATTTTTGTCATCAATCATATAATTAAAATAGGATATTTGTACTTTCATAAGTTCATAGACGGCTGAAGTTTCTGGTTTCCTGGAAATCTTTTCTTTCAGTGCATCTTAAGCTATCCGTTAATTCCTGTTCATGAATGAAATGCAGGGGTGCTTCTCAACCTCAGCACAGAAATTAGTGTAAACTTGCTTCGATTTTGAAGCTGACAGGAATTTAACTATTTTTTAAAGTATTGCTTCTTGCACAGCTATGTTTTCAGCTCTCTCCAACTGGGATTTTTGTGATGGTTTTAGACATAACAGCTTAAGTCAGAGTTGCCTTCCTTCAAAGATTTGAAAATGTGCACAGATCCTGATCAACATAAATTAGCATGGCTCTGCCTTCTGTTATCAGTTATTTCAACTATATGAAACAATCTGTTTCTGTTTTAATATAAAATAAGATGGTGTACAGGCTTACAGTACATATCACCACCAGGCGTAAGCAGGAATACCTGTTGAAGGGCCCTGTGAGTAAAGACAGCCTGTTAAGGATCTTTTTATGCATGAGAGGAACATCCATATAGTCCCTGCGTTTGCAGCAATGTGTGTTACTGGTTTGGGATACAAAACAGTATTTCTGCACTGTGACGTAGCCTTTTCCTTTTTTATTCCTTTTTTTTTTTTTTCCTGGTTGAAAAAGGTTGAGGTGGTGATACCATGTCATTATAATCCACAGAAATTTTGACAATAATTCAAAGGATTCACGATAAGGCTTACCCTGGAATCAACACAAATGAAAAGGTAGCAGCCAAGAAGAGTGTACGTGGCTACATTGGTATTCGCTGTTCCTTTTCTTTATAGAAGCCTTGGGAAAGGAGGTTGCTGCCACTATTATTAATCTTTATCTTGTGTTGGCACTTAGCTATCAGAATGCCTCTGACATTTGATGGGGTCTGGAACAAATTCTTTTTTTAAAATAGAATTTTTATGTCTCTGACTAGCCAAGGAAAGAAATAAGGTATTTTGTGAGCACAGAGAAAATATAAACCAGAACTTTTATTTTTTTCCAAACTTTATTTTTCTTTTATTTTGCTTTATAGCTGAAGGGTGTCAGCAGCTCAGAACAGACCTTTCCATCAATATTCTTCCATCATTGCTTCAAATCTTTACTTCTACCCATGATCCCCAGTTGTTGCTCCATGAGGTGGTGTGTCACTGCTCACTGACTGCTTTACAACTGAAGAAGTGAGGTATAGAAGAAGCTGTGCTTTCTTAAGATACCCCGAGATGTAAAATACACAAATTATGATACTATTGAATGTTTCTGCATAGTGTCTGCACTTAGGATATGTCATCTTGCCTGGTTACTCCCTAAAGAGCCATGCTAGGTCACAGACGTGGGAAATAGTATTGCTAAAAGGCAAGGTAGGCGGAGCAGAACCCATCTGCCTTTTGATCGTTGATGTGCTTTTATAAGACATAGTATTGCCTGGGGAATCCCTTCCAACTATGCCTGCAATACGTATCAGTGTGGTGGACACAAGCTTCTGAAATTCAGACCTTGTGTATGCAAGGAAACCACACGGCTTATCTCTCCTGGATCATCTGCTTTGTACTCGTCAGAAACGGCACGTGGGTTTACAACAGACTGAACAGTCTGTGTCGTAAGGTCTTCTGAGACACATGTACCTAATGAGTTAAGAAACGAGTGAAGGCCCTGCAGGGTGGGCTGGGATAGTGCAGGGAGGCAGGAATCCACATACGCTGCTCCACCAGCCTGTGCCAATGATGGGGAGAGCCCCGTTCAGCTCCCACCCCCCGCCCAGTCTCTAAATGGGCCCATTTCTGACACATGTTGGGGAAATGCAGCGTGGAAATCCTTGGGTAAGCCCAAGGGAGTAACAGTTTGTGGGGAAAACAGCTAGGTACATAGGACTGAACAGCTGCTGACATTACTAGTAGAATAAGGAAAATGGGAGTAGTAGAAGGTAGACCACAGGTGTATGTGAGTAGAACAGAGTCCTTTCCAGAGTGACAGACACACATATTGCTGCTGTGATTTGAGTCAGGGTATGGATGCCTATGCAAAAAGGAGTACGCATGGATTTGTGTGATTGCATGTTTCTGTCTCGCTGCAAGAGATGGTGTTGATTGTTTCTGGGGTGGGGTTTTTTAAAAAATTTTCCATATAAGAGGAATGTTGAGACATGATACTACTTGAGATCTGATGAGTGCACAGAATGATTTTCGTGTTTAATTTTTTTTTCCTACTCCATTTATTTTTATACCAGGCTCCAGTGGAGGCACCTGGAATATTACAGTTAAAAGGCAGCCACAGAAATTTGATTATGTTTAACAAATCATTGCCATGCAGTAACAGGGTAAATTGGGTCCATAGACATAATTTTCCTAACATTTAGGAAATCTGTTGATGGAGCAAAACACAAAAGAATGATCTGCAAGGTCTGTAATTTTGATACTTACAGTAGCTGAGGTATGTGAATAGATAAATTATCTTCTGAGACTTCAAAGACAGGCATTTGTGAGTGGGTAGTGGCTTGGGAAAGAGGAAAGTGATTAGTGGAGTGCTACAGGAGATCAGTATTAGGACCAATTTAGTTCATTTTATAAACCAATGGTCTGGAAAAAAGAAAAAACCATGTAGTTAAGGTATGGCACACACTTTGGTTTCTGCCTTGCAGGGGAGTGGCAGGCCATGAAAAACAACCATGCAACCAAATTCAGAAAGATTTATGCAAGATGTAACAGACAGATAAGCAGCTATCATTTTAGTTATGTGTCTGTAACTCGTGTGGAAAGAAGCTGAGGAAAAGCGAGGAAATAAGGATGCACAGAAAGGTTGACAGAGGTTGTATCGCTAGGCAGTGTGGGTTAAGGTAAATATTTAAAATAACTTTAGTAATTTTCAGTGTGTATGATTTCTTTTGTCTTAATTTCAGTTGTTCAGTGAGGAAGTCAGTTATTCAAAATTCCATGGGCTTAAAAGCATATATAAAAAATACTGAAATAATTTCCTAAAATATAGTATCTTTGACTTTCAAGCTGATTCCCATAGAAAGAGCCTGGGAAAATGGATAAGGAATCCATAAATAGATTTGAACCTTGTGGCTTATTGGATATGAATACAGTAGCCCAGGCTCTGTTCTGTTGAACTGAAAGTTCAAGCAACTAGATATTCTGGATTTGTTGAGTCATCGGGAAGTGCGTATTTTCTTGTAATTGCCCAAACAATGGTAAAATTGTTTTCCTGCCCAAGTTTATTTGACTTTGGTATGTTCCTAGGTACAGAATTTCTGTGTCATGCCATGCAATAAATGCAACCAGTGCATTATTTGGTAAGACTTTGCACAGGCAGGGAAAAGTTAAGTATCCATTAATGCTTGTAGTGGAAAAAAAAAATCCTGTATTGTTCACTTTAAAAACGTGAAGACACGTCAGCTGGGTCTTGTAATGTTACTCCTGAGGATACCGGCCAAGTGTTTGCAGGATGGAAATGGTTTCACAGGTCGCTTCCCTATGAATATTGCATGTTCACTTTAAATTAGGGACTAATAACTTTTAGTTGTTACACTGTTGAACAATGTATAGCATATACCATGTATGTTATACATAGTTACACATAACAGACTTGTACGCTTGCAGGTATGTATGCGTTGTTTGTAGATTATTGGTTAATAACTAAGGAAATGTAGAAATCTAGTTGTCATATTCAAAAGAAATACATTCGGTTTGTTCCCCCTGTATTTACTAAGCAGCACATTTTGAAGTTCTGGAGCTAACCTAATGCTATAGACTTTATTTAAAAANCCCGTCTCCGCTGCCGGCTCCCGCCGCCCGCTGCGGAGACGGGAGGGAGCGGGACCGGCCGGCGGCCCGGCGGCTGCGGCTTTTCCCCTTCAGTCTCACAAGCGAGCAGGTGCCTGCAGCCTCGTGGCTGCAAAACCCTCTGGAACCCAATTTATTATGAATTTAGAACTTTGAGTATTCCGTTTGCAAAAGGGCTTGAGGAGGTTCCAGCACCCAAACTGTGTTTCCTTTGGACTTGAATGTCAGCAACACGGCCATTGCCGGAGGAGGAAAGTGTCTCCACAGTGCTTGTTAACTAACAGGGTCAGCAGTAGAGAAAGATTGAACCTTAAACTTGTATTTCCTCGCTGAAATAACATCATCTACAAGCCACCGTTGTAATATTTTGCTTTAATCTCTGCAAGAGTTTGTTATAACTGAAATTTAATTGTAAAAATAAACTGTAAGCCAAGTACCCTAATAAGAATGTATCATGTTACTTGAGATANATTATGAAGCAAAAAAAGGGTCAGCGAAAATCGCGTTTGCTGTCAGAAGTTCCCCATTTAAACCGTTCAAAGCGTGCCTAAAACACTGCCTAAAATCCGGAACACAACGCACACGAGCGGAGGGACCGCGCCGGTCCCCGGGGCCGCCGCCGCGCTGGCTCCCGCGGAGCATCCCCGCGGCGGCTCCTCCCCGTGCCGCCAGGTGGCGCCGNAGGAAAGTGTCTCCACAGTGCTTCTGTCAGTTAACTAACAGGGTCAGCAGTAGAGAAAGATTGAACCTTAAACTTACATTTCCTCGCTGAAATAACATCATCTACAAGCCACCGTTGTAATATTTTGCTTTAATCTCTGCAAGAGTTTGTTATAACTGAAATTTAATTGTAAAAATAAACTGTAAGCCAAGTACCCTAATAAGAATCTATCATGTTACTTGAGATAAAATAAAACTGTCTGAAATAAGGACAATTTATACAGAAATCTTTTCCTGACAATTAAGTACTCTCAGCAATTAGTTTTTCCATTGTCATAAGTTCTTCCCCAAAATCATTAGTTTAGAAAGAAGTATTTATCCTGGGTAACTAATGAGGGATGGGCAATTTGCACTCATTAAGTTATTACTAGCACCCAGTCACTTTCACTCTTTTGCTCTGCCTTTGGTTTTTTTCTAATATAGTTAACATTTGCACAATTTGTTCAAAATACTTATTTCAACCCACACATTTTTTTATTTATAAGAGTGAGCTGTATAGTGATGCTTGGAAAGATTGCAGTCTGATTCTTGTCATAAGAAAACTCAAACATGAAGATTAATCTCATGCTTTAAAGAACACTGGAAATTTGATAATGCTAATTATTGCTTATTCAGTTGTGTTAATTCCTTTTTAAATCAGTATGAAGAAAAAAATGCCTTAATTATTAACATAGTTAAGGCTTTTAGGAAATGACAAAATTATTAGCTCTGAGCTAATGATTAGCTATTATTACTTTACATGGCATGTCTCTCATATGGAATAAACAAGAATCCACAGAATTGCATAGGAATAAATGAAATTGCCGTAGTCCGAGTTCTGATGTCCAAAGCCTCCGCAATTTACTTCTCTTAATGAATGGTATTGAATATTGATTGGCAGTGAAGGGTGCAGGTTAGACTGTCATGATGTTCCATTTCATCCCTGCCCAAATAATGGTGCATTTTGGTTTTGGTGATATCTGGCTTCTGAGACCAATAAATGCCTTTCCTAGTGGATGGATGTTTTATGTGAGGCTGTGTGTTCTCCTTGTGTTGTAGAAATCTGGAGTTATGTAGTACTACCAAAGAAAAACAGAAAAGTATATATTTTCCGAAGAGGCATGTAAAGGTTTGTAATTGTTTTCATTTTCTTTTATATTTCTTTTGCACCTTTTCAGCACTATAAACTGTGGTGGCCTTCTTTCAGCAAAGGTTGAAGGGATCTGATTCATTTTTAAAGTGTTTTATTTCTTATTTCCTATCAGAGCAGGGAATCAAGTGGGGCTGGTTTAGGAATATGTTTCCCAGTGGCATTCATCGCCTTTGGCCTCCCCAGGAGCTGAGTGGCTGGGATGATTGAAGAATGGGTCCTGATCAGTCCTGTGCGACTGACGGCAATGAGAATCCTGATTCCCCCGACTGTGTGTATGAGTGGATTCAGCAGGGATCTCCTGAAGGAGGAAAGTTAAGCTATAGGGTGTCTCCAGACAAAATATGTAGCATCTTAAAAAGATAAATCTGTGTAGGTATTTCTCAGCTTGACCAATGTACAGCATCTTTAATGTCTGCTTTAAAAATGTACTTTGAATTCACTCCTGTGAGTAGCCTTTGGGAGGGTGAAACAGCCTTCTGCAAGTTTCGGCCACAGAGAAATGCAGGTCCGTGTCAGTTGTTGCATAGTTTGCGTGATGCTAGATGAGGCAATGTACTGGTATGAAATGCCTTTTTTAAAAAAAAGAGAAGCCATTGTACTAGACTATAGGCAAACTCCATTTCAGGAGATTATTCTGAAGGGTTCACAATACACAGTGAAACTTCTGAGAAGAAAAGATGTCATCCCCGAGTGACATCTGTTGTTTAGGTCATGATCTGCTAATGCAAGAGTTTTGGGTCAGTTATGCGTAGAGCTGAGCTCACAAATTCTGTTAAAATCAGAGTGCCACATTGGGGGAAAATTACTAAAATATAGAAATTATTTGAGAGAGAAATGTTCTGGGGTTACTAAGTGCCTGAATAGATATTTTTATAATGGATTATTCGTTACAGTATATGAGATATGAAAGTGGCAGGATTTCACTGTGATTCTTTTGAGTTTGATATGTTCACGTTTATTATTTGAGTAACTTGAGGTGTTATGTATGTGAGGGATAAGACAAATGTAATTTGACTGGTTCCAATCATTATTGTGTTTACGTTTGCCAATTTACTGCGTCTGGATTTGGCGCAGTTTTAATATGTACAATGGGTTTTGTTTCAGTTTGCTGTTGAATTATTTTATTTGTCCTTGGGAAAGAAAGCAGGAAAGTGTACTTTGCCAGATAAAACCTGTGAGCTGTTACAGTGCCGATGTACATGTGTTATCTGGCAGGGTACACGTGCTGTCTTTCACTGCTGTCTTATGAGGTGTTGGACAAAACAAAATAGTGATTTCAAGAAAAATCCCACCAATCTGCATGCCCCTGCTTTCATATCCAACTTGAGATATCTGGAGATATCTCTTTGGTTTGTCACATATTCACAGCCCCCTAGATACAAACTAAAATAGGATTTCAGGATGTGGAAATCAAGTTTGGATTAAAATCAATTAGCAGCTGTTTTCTCTGTTGTCTTTGCTACTTCCTTTTTCCCCTCTTCTAAATCGTAATTTGTGTACTGTGAGGCCAACACTGCTACGAGTACTGGTTTCGACATCTTTATTAGCTAGGAAATGCTATTGATCTTGTTTTTCTTTAAGATGTTTAGCTCCCTGCGTTCGGGTCTCCCATTGACAGTGAGATCTATATGCTCCACAGTGTTGCAACATATGAGTTTGGCAAAACAATTGTTGTTTAACCGTTGCAAGAACTGTCTAAAATTAAATGTTTATTATAGAGGGAAGCAATGCTATTATTCATACTGTAGTCATATGAGGCAATGCACTCTTCTGATTCTGATGAAGACTTATGGAGTCTAAAAATAACTCATCCCCTGTACAGAAAAATATCTGAAAATATACAGTCTATCCCTTAAACCCACAGCATTAAGTTAAATTAATAGAAGAACTTGTACAGTACGTGATTGAATCCATGAGGGATATAGTGTGATATTGTATATTTGCCTAAAAGCTCACTCTGACAGCAAAAACAATGTACCACAGTATGTTTCTTTCTTATCTAATGGAAAGAATAACACACAGAGGCTCAATTCTTGTAATGAAAACCCCCACATTAATTTTATTTTTTGATGTGTCATTGTAATTCAAGAGATGTTTTTAATCTCAGGATTGCTAGGGCACAATAAACCATTTAAAAAGTATTTGGCAAAGATCCCTGTGCTTAGCAACAGCTCCTTTCATTTAAAACTGTTTTTTGAACCAAGCTATTCAAAGCTTTGTTCCACTTATTAAAATAAAGTATCTTACTTCAAACAAGTATTTCAGAGAATATAATCAAGAGGACAGCATTCAAATACAATGCACAGAAAACATAAAAGGTAGCAGCATGAAAAACTCAAATACTTTGTGTTTGTTTCCTTGTTTTTCATTAAGAAAAACTATATGAAAGTGTATAATGGTTTTATTTTCCTTTGTGCTATTAATAGGGTATTTAATACTCGATTTCTCAACATGTTCTGAAATTCATTACTAGATTTAACATAAAATTAGCTGTGAAGTATTCTAGTGAATGAGCTATTGCATTGAAGTGGTGTATTTTCTAGTCATCTAGGTGATGTAAAACAGCAACAGAAGCTAAATATAGAAGAATGTCTATTCATTTTGCTGCTGGCTTTGTACTCTGATGTGAACTACAGTGTTAGTACATTGCACAGGATATCTGTGTAAGCTCGGCTTTCCGATGAGGTGTCCTTGTTCACCTTTGTTGTATAAGTTTACACTGACAATTTATTTCAGATTTTCTTCAATATCATTTTCCCTTTGTTTTGGTTCTGCCTTAATTTTGTTTGCCTTTCCTATCGAAAGCATTGCCAAGGTAATAATGGCTCCAGTAACAAGCAAATGCAGTTTCCCTTCATAAGTGAAGGGATCTGGTTCGTTCTTCCGTGATTCCTATTTCACCTGCACACCTCAGAAAATGGGGAAGGATGCGTTATGCGCGCATCCTTTTCTGTGCAGAGAATCCGAAGGACAATTTTATAGGATGCCAGGTGCTTTTTAAAGAGTCCTAAGAGTCCTCGGTTCTCTCTGAAGTTGAGAGGTTGAGCTGAGTGGTATTTTAAAGTTTTGTTTTATTTAGAAATAAGAACTCCAGACTTGAAAATTCCCAGCCAAGAGAAGGCCCTGGATCTGAAGCTCTGGCTTTAGCTCTGCTCTGCCTCCTCAGACTGGGGTTCCTAGGGTTACAAACACGGCCAGCAGACCTCTTACCCCACCACATGGGTTCACAGGAAACTGTCTTGACCATCTTAGATGTAATGGATGAAATTTTAATGGTCCGCCAGAGGTTTGGGGATAAATATCTGTAAAGGAGCTTTGAGTAACGGTGAGTCTGCATAGGTAGTGCTGTGTGACTTGTTCAGGGTGGCCGTGACTGTAACATCGGTGCAATTTTTAATCTCATGTTGTGTGGGCAGAAAAAATGGCTATTTCGAAGATGTTAAAAAGCTAATCTATTCTGTTAAGTTTTTGTATCTTGCATAGATATAGCTTCTTACTTTTTTTTTTCCTTTTAATTTTACAAACCACAAACCAAGTTGGGAGCCTTGACATTTATTGGGCCCCCATATTTTTCATTTATATTCTCTCTAGTCTTCACCATCTGTTATGACAGTAAATAAGTTTCAAATAAGCCATATCTTCCTCAGCATGAGTTGCTTTTTCTGAGGGAAAAAAAATTAGAGTTGCAGTTGGATGTGATATTTGAAGTCACAGCTTGTCTTCAAATATTTAGTAGCGTATTCCTGTGCCAAGGGATATCAATCTGCCATTTGCCTTGCTTACAGTATAATAAAGATTATCCATTCCTTTCTTTCATATGTATGTCAAGGCTTTTAATTACTATAGTTCAGGAAGTAGCTCTTTCCATAGGCTTTTCCCATTTTGCTTTGACTTAATATGATTCCTTCTTATCTTTTTGCACATTAAATTCGAAAAGGAGGCTATAGTGTCTGACTTTGGTGGGTGACCTGTGATCTTCCCTTACAAGTGAATTCATTGGCTATGACACCAGCTACTTTTGTTAACCTCACTAGTTAACTGCCATTTTTGCTGCTAACTTTATTAGTTGTTGGTGGATTTTTTAGCTGTTGGTACCCAACCTTAAGAAATTAGGCAGAGAACTTTCTTTTTTTGTTATGCTCTATGTAGGCATGGGGGTAAATTTGAGGAGCCACTTATGGTTGATTTTTTTATCTTTTTTATCTTCTTTTTTTATGCCATGCAAGTACACTCCAACAAGAAGGAATGTGACTTGAAGTCAACTTTGTACAGACATGCCACTTTGCTTTCAGATCTTTCCCAATTTGTCTGTTTCCTTGATTATGAATATTGGGTTATCTGTAGGCATTTTCTTTGTCCTTTGAGGATAATGGTGTAAAATCACAGGTGGTTTTTATTGTCTAGTAAACTGCAGCAAATGTTTCATAGAATCACAGAATGGTTTGGGTTGGAAAGGTCCCTAAAGACCATCTCGTTCCACCCCCCTGCCATGGGCAGGGACACCTCCCACTAGCCCAGGTTGCTCAAAGCCTCATCCAGCCTGGCCTTGAACCCCTCCAGGGATGGGGCATCCACAGCTTCTCTGGGCAACCTGGGCCACTGCCTCACCACCTTCCCAGTGAAAAATTTCATCCTAAGTAAGACAGTACATCCTAAAGTACCTTCTTTGCACCCCCCTTCGATACTTCTGAAGGCTGTAAATATATTTACTAGGTAATTTTTTACATCTGCTTTTCCATCAGTGTTTGGACCTGTGGTACCCGTTGGTACTTTGGCATCAAAGGGCACCGTGATGGAGCATCAGCTCTGCAACACAAACGGAGTTTGGGCTGACTGCAGTATTTATGTGAAAAGAGTCAGACAACTTTTGCAATAGCTACAACATTCATTATGCAAAGATACTTTTGAGTAAAGAAAGAGGTTTTATAGCATTAAAATAAAGCCCGTGTTATAGTCAAAACTGATGCACAATTAAAGTTAACCCTTTTGTTTGTAAGAGGATTTCACTCTCATTTTGATATTCATAAGCTTTTTACTATAACAATAAAACTTGTATTTTTATGTATGCAATTGTTTTTCCTTTTCACCTGTAAATAGAGTAATTGCACTTTTTTATGATTTTCCAGTATTAGATTAATTTTATAGCATGTTCTGAAATTTCATTCTCTTTCAGCATTAATCTTTGTTTTCTTTTTATTACAGAATTATACTTACAAATAACATCATTTCATAACAATAAACATAAAAATATAAGGCAATATAGCAGTTACAGGTTTATAGAGCAAACATTTCATTTGAAAGAAAATTCCACTAGCTGTTATTTCACAAAAGTGGCAAGGTCAGAAACTCAGAGGGTTAATGACAAAGCCATTTGTATCCTAAGATGAGGGGACAAATAATCAGGGGTCGGTGACTACACTTGTGAGGAAACATAGGAAGAGGAGATCTCGTCTGCAGTTTATCTTTTTTGGAGGAGGAGTCTTGGATAAAACACTGATTTTCAATTTAGTGTACAACGTGGGGTACGTTGTATCAAAGCCAAATGATATTCCACAGAATTCCATTTTTTCTACTTTATGTTACTGAGTGCCATGTATTTTAAGAGAATTAAGACTCTCTCCGCACTGCTTTTGCAGACTAAGCACGCTTCTAGATAGTGTAGAAAGATGGCAAACATGAAGCCAGATTAGTGCAAGTGAGGAGCTGTTTAAGAAAAATATATTTTCCTTAGAAAAAAACGAGAAGTTTTAAAGGTGCAGAATGGAATTTGTGATCAAAGTGTGAAAAGAAGAAATAGGCAGTGATCAGAAGATTCATGGGGAATTTGGAGTAGGGAAAGGTTTGCCTTGGATGAGAAAGCCTGTGATCTCCTGATCACTTACCAAATTCTCTGCTTGTTTAATACGAATTTGCTTTCCAGAAAACACTCTGCTGGACAAGGGTCTTTTCCTGGCTTTCTTTTACAGCAGTAGTAAAAATAAAATTAGAAATATCTTGGAACTATATCAATGTCAAAATGAGATTTTACAATTAGAAAAATGTTTTGGACTAAGAGAACAATTTTCTGACAGTTAAATGTTTTGGGGTTTTTTTGTCACTTTTCAGTGTAAAAATACACTTAAATGCATGGTAAAGAGCTTTTAGACTGATAAGGGCTTGAATCCTAAAGAAGTTTTGTCTCATGGTAAGAGCAAATGTTTAAAGGTCAAGACACTGTGTTCAAGACCATTAAATGTCTCTGCACAAAGCTATTATTTTCCCCTGTGGAGCGGCTTGCCTTGAGGTCCCTGCTACATCCTGTAGATATGTGTTTCTAATGGTCAGCTAAAGCACTTCCATTTTCCTACGACAGTGTTTTAATTTTTTGAAGACCCTTCTTTAGAAACCCAACAATTATATATAAGTCTCTAAGTCAGAGCCTTCCAAGAGTTTTAAATTATTTTATTTTTTAAGTCACATGCAGTAAAGAAACACTATATAAAATGAAATTAGGTGGATTTGCTTCAGACTGTTTCACAGAATCACAGAATGTTAGGGATTGGAAGGGACCTCGAAAGATCATCTAGTCCAATCCCCCTGCCGGAGCAGGAACACCTAGATCAGAAGGTTACTGACCTAGGTTTGTTACAAAGTAGTGTTTGTTGACCCTTATTACTAGTATTTACAGGTGCTATCTTTATTTATGTACTACAGAATGACTGCAATTCCCAGCTCCACTTCCCATTTCCTGTTGGTTTCTAGGCAATGTGTGTTCATGGTGAGGTTTTCAGTGCTTTGTCCTTTTTTAGCTCTCTGAGATACCGTTACTTGTTCTGAGAGTCTGTGAACAGTTAACCAGTTGGCAGATTATCAGGGCCAGGTAATTTGAAAAGGTCCAGCTCCAAGAGTGCTTTCTGACCTGTTATTTCTCTGTTCTAGGCTGGGATTTCACCGTGTTGTTGTTAATATTTGTGATGATCATCTACACGATTGGCCTTTGTGTGAAGGTAGGCACACCTGTGGTGAAAACTTTAGCCTGCGCGTTGTCATTTCTTCATAATGCCATTGAATATTGAACTACTGAACCAGTTTTCCTACTGCTAGTGCACTTAGAGCATTACTTCTTGGTTTTTGCTTTAATAACTTTGACGTTTCTTGCTACTTGCATCTCTGTCCTGACATTAATCCTATGTTAATCTTTTCTGCATTCCCTTGGCCATCTGACCTCATTTCTGCTTTCACTGTGCTTCTCTCTTCTGTGTGAGATCGGTGAGTAATTCATGTTTAGTGAATTCATCTTTTGACCTGCCTGCTTAAAATCCGTAGATTTTATTTTGCTGGTTTTCTTTTTCTTTCTTTAAGTGTCTGAACTTTCTCATCTCATTCAGCTTATCTTATACCCTCCTATTCTCAGCAAATTTATCTCTACAAACGATAAGAGAATTTCCTGTAGCCATCTCCTTCCGTTACAAAAACTGTCATTGATGCTTTCCAAAAATTTGCAGGCCAGTTTGTGTTTTTTTTCTTTTACAACACATCAGAGTATGTAAAATCTCCCTGTTTTGGCAAACTTGTTTTTAGTGATTCTACCGGTATCTCACAAAAGTGCCTCATCCACCTGATTTTCTTTATCTGGTGTTCTGTGGTAGATAGTCACTGTGATAAATGCATATGTTCTTTATCGTTGTATGTAATCTTGCTCTTTGCGTTGCTCATCTTGAAGTAAATATATAAAGTGTTGTCTTTTAATGTAGAAAAATGATGCAAGAGAAGAGGCCAGTTCGGGCAAAACTCTCGAGTGCTATCCTTCAAAGTCAAGCTCTTGGAGGCTTAATTCAGCTGTAGGAGCAGAGAGGGCAACCTTATAATATTTGCCCTTTGAAATGCTATCTTTCAGAGGTGACCTTTAAGCTAACTTGGGAGGCTGACAAGCTGGGTCCTCAGCACAAGATCCTTTTCACTGTCAGCTTCTCACAGTTGATATCTTCTCTGCCTTTGTTCAAAGTAGTACTTCCTTCTGATTTTACTTGCCTTGCTTCATAACTCTCCTAACTCATGCTATCTCTCAAGTCAAATAGAGTTAGTGGGCTGATCCCTTCCTCTTCCAGATGCTTCTTCGAGTTTATAATTCTGTTGTGTTCTTTGCAGACTTTATTCCTTCTAGGTTAAATATTCTTCTCTCCAGTTAGAAAACCCTTCAAGAACATTGTAGTACCATGGGAAGATTTGTAGTCCTGCAGCACTGCGCACCCGTTTTGGAACTAAGCAAACATTAACCATAAGGAAAGAGAGCTCAAACACTCTCCTGACCTGGCAGGAGTAAAAGAAGAGTGTGACAGCATACAAACTATATTAAATCATATGGATGGTTTCCAAGAACAGAAAAGTCCGCATGATTACCAAATCAGCCTTTGCCATCTTTGGCCATGACCATTGTGTAGGTTTGCTCATGCTTGTCCATGCTGTGACTCCTGCAGGTGTTTCTAATAGCACCTTTTAGAATTCATGCATCTGTTTACATAGCTTTTGCAGTTCTGAACCAAAGTTATGCATTTTATTAAATACAGAATTTAGAAGGCAGATTCATATGAATGAAGGTGAACATTCAGTAGGACTTGTAATAGATCAGATCTGTGTTATGAATTTCCATAGTTATTTCTAGTTTCTGTCACAGTGTTGAAAACTGTTCTGGGTTTGGTTCATCACAGTCACATCCACGCTGTTCCTAAGGGCTACTTTATTAAAAACTCCTCTTGCTGAGGAGTCGTGCCTGGGCGCACACCTTGGCTCCTGAAGACGCTTCCATAGTGCATCAGATGTGAATGCTGTCTGGGAGATGGAGTGGCCGAGGGCGCAATGCCTGTCCCACAACTCCTGCACCCTGCCTGCCAAGGCCCTTCAAGCACTCTGCTTTCCTTGATTCATCTGCACTGTGCCAAAGCTGTGACCTGAGGTGCAGCCCTAGTTCATGGGGGCTTGTACATCTTTATCGAGGAGACAATCAAGAAAGGGAGGCCTAGGAAGGCCTGTGGGATTTTCATCTTTGACATCTGCATTTTTCCACTGCACTACTAGGGCCTGTCGGTACTTTGCTCCTGATTAGTTGGGAAGCTGATGGAATACCACTGCTATCATATTTTCCTGGGTTAAGCATACTTTTCTCTACTGTATTGTGTTCTTGCCTTGTCAGTGCATTTTTATTTATCTGTATGATTGTTTCTTTGGTCGAATTCAGCAAAATGACAGCAAAACGGGTGTTTTGGTGTACTTCCATATTACTCCATCAATCACTGGAAGAGGACGTTGACACGTCAGTTTTTTTAAGTAAAACCAGCCTGGTTTTATTATTTTGCTGTGTACTATTTTCCAGTATTCCCGTTGGACTGGGAAAATTGAGATTTCATAGGGCTGTTCTCTTCAGCTAATGTTATGAGCTAAAGCTAAGTAGCATTTTTTGGAAAACAAGTTCATTTTGTGTTCAGCTCATTCTTCCATTTGGCATAGATGTAACAGATACCACGCATAAATTGAAGCTATTTTTTTTCACTGTACTACTCAAGTTGTATTTAGATGATTGCTAGTTAACTACCTTTCAAATATTATGTTTGTTTTTTTTTACAAGAACATAGGTATTTTTTTGACTCAGCATCTATAGCTGAAGTAGTGTCAAGTGATACAAAGCACAAATATGTCAGAGTTGTGCAAGATGATAGGAGGGTAACAGATAACAGGAGAGCAAAACGGAGAATTTACACAAGATCAGAAGAGAAAGAACTTCTGGCTGGGCCAGGATTAGGTCTCTGACCATCAGATATGATTTACTTTGTTAGATGGACTAAAGGCAGTGTGAAGGCTGAAAGGCAAATGGGTAAGATGAAGAAAGAACACTGTTCTCTGGGAGTTAATTACTGTAACATGCTGGAGAAGGACATCAAGTTTATAAACTAAGAAGTAGTAAAGGGGTTGTAATAGTAGTACTAGCAGTATTTAAAGAAAAGGAGTTACAGAGCGTGTGTTGTTTGTGTTTTGGGAAAGAAGGAAAGCATCTAGAGGAGAGGGTTGGTGGGCGTGTGAGACCGTGGATGAAGGCTGGAGGAAAGTGGGCAGTTGCAGGCTGACATATTCACAGTAACTCTAGATCCTCTGCAGGGTCAAAGAAATAGGAGAGGAGAATACATGGAGAACTGGGTGCTGTCACTGGACTGTAGCTGATTCATGTTTGGAAAAATTGTCTGTTTTGCAGAGAATTTGAAGTGCTGAAGGGTTTGGATAATATGCTATTATGTAGAAGAGAGATGAGACAGGATTTCTGTTTCAGAAATCCAGAGGAAGAAAACAGAGATACTACATAGTGCAGATGATGTAGGCAGGACCACAGGCTTAGTGGAGGGGAACAGCCTGACATGTGGATATTCTTCAGTTATGCTCATGAACACACAGGAAGGAGCTCTCTATATTCTATATATACCATTGAGTGTGAGTTTTGTGTGACATATCCTTATTCATAGCTTTACGAAGCAGACTTTCTAGTCTTTTCAGATTCTCCTCAGGTAGAATTTTTAAATGCTTCTAAAAATTTTTATGTCAACTTTGAGACCATTACTACAGATAAAAGCAGAACTTTTTTGTGAAGTAGCATACACTTCTCAGCACTGTAGTTTCATCTTTCTCCCCCGTAATTCTGTAATACAGAGAAGCTGTCAGAGCAGCCGGGGATGAGGTTAGGAAAGCTAGCCTCCCCCATGGCAGGGGNACTTTCTAGTCTTTTCAGATTCTCCTCAGGTAGAATTTTTAAATGCTTCTAAAAATTTTTATGTCAACTTTGAGACCATTACTACAGATAAAAGCAGAACTTTTTTGTGAAGTAGCATACACTTCTCAGCACTGTAGTTTCATCTTTCTCCCCCGTAATTCTGTAATACAGAGAAGCTGTCAGAGCAGCCGGGGATGAGGTTAGGAAAGCTAGCCTCCCCCATGGCAGGGGCCTTGGACCTAGATGATCTTTAAGGACCCTTCCAACCCAAACTGTTCTATTATTCTGTGATTCTATCATTATTTCTTTATTACACCTGTGCATTGAATACAACTGCTTTGGGTTTGCCTAGTGAGGTGTTTAATTCCCTTGATACAGCTGATGACATTAATTTAGAATTGTGTAAAATCTGAGTGGAATTTGCTTTTTCTTTTGAAAATATTATGATGACTAGATAAAATAGTTTTTNGTTGTGCTTGGGCGCACACCTTGGCTCCTGAAGACGCTTCCATAGTGCATCAGATGTGCACGCTGTCTGGGAGATGGAGTGGCCGAGGGCGTAATGCCTGTCCCACAACTCCTGCACCCTGCCTGCCAAGGCCCTTCAAGCACTTTGCTTTCCTTGATTCATCTGCACTGTGCCAAAGCTGTGACCTGAGGTGCAGCCCTAGTTCATGGGGGCTTGTACGTCTTTATCGAGGAGACAATCATGGAAGGGAGGCCTAGGAAGGCCTGTGGGATTTTCATCTTTGACATCTGCATTTTTCCACTGCACTACTAGGGCCTGTCGGTACTTTGCTCCTGATTAGTTGGGAAGCTAATGGAATACCACTGCTATCATATTTTCCCGGGTTAAGCATACTTTTCTGTACTGTATTGTGTTCTTGCCTTGTCAGTGCATTTTTATTTATCTGTATGATTGTTTCTTTGGTCGAATTCAGCAAAATGACAGCAAAACGGGTGTTTTGGTGTACTTCCATATTACTCCATCAATCACTGGAAGAGGACGTTGACACGTCAGTTTTTTTAAGTAAAACCAGCCTGGTTTTATTATTTTGCTGTGTACTATTTTCCAGTATTCCCGTTGGACTGGGAAAATTGAGATTTCATAGGGCTGATCTCTTCAGCTAATGTTATGAGCTAAAGCTAAGTAGCATTTTTTGGAAAACAAGTTCATTTTGTGTTCAGCTCATTCTTCCATTTGGCGCAGATGTAACAGATACCACGCATAAATTGAAGCTATTTTTTTTCACTGTACTACTCAAGTTGTATTTAGATGATTGCTAGTTAACTACATTTCAAATATTGTGTTTATTTTTTTTTAACAAGAACATAGGTATTTAAAGAAAAGGAGTTACAAAGCGTGTGTTGTTTGTGTTTTGTGAAAGAAGGAAAGCATCTAGAGGAGAGGGTTGGTGGGTGTGTGAGACCATGGATGAAGGCTGGAGGAGAGTTGCAGGCTGACATATTCACAGTAACTGTAGATTCTCTGCAGGGTCAAAGACCAATAAATAGGAAAGGAGAATACATGGAGAAATGGGTGCTGCCACTGGACTGTAGCTGATTCATGCTTGGAAAAATTGTCTGTTTTGCAGAGAATTTGAAGTGCTGAAGGGTTTGGATAATATGCTATTATGTAGAAGAGAGGTGAGACAGGATTTCTGTTTCAGAAATCCGGAGGAAGAAAACAGAGATACTACATAGTGCAGATGATGTAGGCAGGACCACAGGCTTAGTGGAGGGGAACAGCCTGACATGTGGATATTCTTCAGTTATGCTCATGAACACACAGGAAGGAGCTCTCTATATTCTATATATACCATTGAGTGTGAGTTTTGTGTGACATATCCTTATTCATAGCTTTACGAAGCAGACTTTCTAGTCTTTTCAGATTCTCCTCAGGTAGAATTTTTAAATGCTTCTAAAAATTTTTATGTCAACTTTGAGACCATTACTACAGATAAAAGCAGAACTTTTTTGTGAAGTAGCATACACTTCTCAGCACTGTAGTTTCATCTTTCTCCCCCGTAATTCTGTAATACAGAGAAGCTGTCAGAGCAGCCGGGGATGAGGTTAGGAAAGCTAGCCTCCCCCATGGCAGGGGCCTTGGACCTAGATGATCTTTAAGGACCCTTCCAACCCAAACCGTTCTATTATTCTGTGATTCTATCATTATTTCTTTATTACACCTGTGCATTGAATACAACTGCTTTGGGTTTGCCTAGTGAGGTGTTTAATTCCCTTGATACAGCTGACGACATTAATTTAGAATTGTGTAAAATCTGAGTGGAATTTGCTTTTTCTTTTGAAAATATTATGATGACTAGATAAAATAGTTTTTGATATGTGTTGTTATGCTTATAAATGTAATGTATTTTATATACCCTAACACCAATCCTTGAAATACTCTGTTCATCTCTGCCGTGATGAACATTGACTACTTACTTCTACCAAACGTTTCTAACTCCTTCGATAGTGTTGATGTTTTTTAAAAAAACTGTCCCTCTCCATCATTATTATTTTCTTTAATAAATGCTCTTTAAAAATAACTTTTTAAAAAACACATATTAACTATCATCATCCTTACAACAGTCTTAACAACTAGCTACTGAAAAATCAATAAAATGTGTTTTTCATGAGCGCGTTGTCCCGTGATAGGTGTGTAAAAGATCCAACTTTCTTCTTATACAAACAGACTTGGTAGTTACAGACCCTGGTTATGGAAAGCTCAGATTTCTCTGCTCGTTCACAAGCCTGGGGCTGGAGTGGAAGCCACGAAGTGCTGTGGGAACACACTGTGGTGTACAGTTTTGGGAAGATTTTGTCCCCTGCAATCCGTATGGTGTTCCATGCACATAGCCAACTTACTCGGCCGTTGCAAAGAATGGGGGGGACTACACTTACTGAACAAAGATTATTCTTCATGAGTAATTTTCTTGCCTGTCGTTTTTTGGATAAGAAGCAATTTTTAAAATGTGTTGTCAGAAATCCATCCCTTATGCAATAAAAAACTCAAAAGCTGTGCCTGATGACATACAAGATGTCCAGATCTGCATTGGCTCCTTCTCTGCAATCTGTTTACAAAAGTTAAAAAATACAGCAGAATGAGTTGATTTGTAAAGGTGCTTTTTGAATGCTAAATCATATCTGTAAAACTGCAACACTAAAATTTGTTTTGTTTCATTACACAAGAGTCTTCTGAAACAAGTTTTAATTTAAATTGAAACATAAGATCAACACAAATAGAACAGAAGAATTATTTAAATAGAGTCTATTTTTCCTCTCTCAATTCCTCTATGAATTGAGGAAATAATGTTTATTTGTGGTTCCGTGGTAGTTTGTATTATTTGCCAAAAAAAAATTCTGAAAATTACATGGGCAATTATTATTTTGTTTTCCGGTACTATTCATATTAAACTGTTTATGTGTAATTTTTTAGCTAATGAAAATCCCTATCAGAAGAATTTTAAATTTACTAAAATATTAATTACTGATACATTTTGAAATTTAAAAATGCTTATGACAGATATTTCAAAGTTGTATTTTGATCCTGAATTGAGTAATCTGCTTTTTAGAGATGTGATGTACCTCGTTTGCCATTGATTTAATGTGAGCTGAAAGGCTTAGCATATCTGAAAACTAATTCAATAATTTAATGCTTCTCTTGAGATCGTTTTAAGCCTGCGGGGAGGTGGAAATTCCCAAAGAATTGTTAGGAAACACTACAAAAGAAATAACTTTTTCTGTCTCAGGCTTGCAGAAATTCCCATTAACAGAGTGTAGTTATATACCTGCTCCCTCTAGCCACTGCGAACTGTTTTAGTTTTGCTAGCGTGGCTATAAATTTCTGGAGCTATGTGGCAGTTGAGCCCACTCCCTTATTTTTAGTGGGTTTTAGTCATTTCCCTTTGAAGACCAGTCCTCCTTGTTTCCCTCCAGCATCCTACACGGCTGACATTTGGGGACCAAAAGCCCCTGCTTCCGCCAGGATGCATGGCACATGAAACCTCGCAGGGTTAACTCCTCGAGATTTCTGGAGGAAACAGCTGCTGGTGTGCTATGCTTGTTGCCTGTCATGCTGATTAATAGGGCCTCGGTATTTCCTTAAATGTCTCTCGCTGTCTGTGTTTCTGTGTAGTCACAGTTGGAATCGGAGCTCGCTCACTGCTTCTGTTTGCTGATTGTCAGCACCGAGAGCCTCCTGCACCCACTGCCTATGAGCTGCACCGCTACAAATGAAATAATAAGAATTCTGGTTACCCAGCAGTGTTAAAAAAATGTCTTTTTTTTTTTTTTTTTAAGAATTTAAGAGTGGACTGAAATAAGTTTGAGTTTCTAAGACTTTGTTGTGCTTCAATTTCTTGTCCAAAGTGAGTGTCTGCAGGCAAACTTTAAGCTTCTGAAAAATGCCTTTAGTTGCAGGATGCTCCAGCCAGCCCGTGTCGGCACCGGGGCTCTGCTTCTCTACGTGACTGTGTCCATTGTCCCCAGGTTCACACCAGTATTGCTTGGCTGCAGTCTGTAGCTCTGTCTCACAAGAAAAACATGCTCTACATTTCTTTCTCATTATTTGTTACATTTGTGTCCACCCCTGAGCCACAAAGGAAAGTTCCCTTTCTTTTTTATCTAAGCAATAATGTAATTACTGCTCTGTGAGGGTTTCTTTTTTGTTGGGTTTTTTTAGTAATGTTGCGTGTCATAGTGCTATTACTGTTTTTATGGAGTAATGATGATGAAAGAGGAAAGTGCATTCCAGTGGCAGGTCACCTCTAGGTTAAAAGAGAAAAAAAATACACATTCTCTGTCTTGATTGCCTACTGTGTAGCTAAATATTCATGTCAAGCTTTTTGTGCTAAGTAATAATCTAAAATATACCTGATACAAGACAGCCCAAAAAGTAAATAGCAGGTTAAAATGCAAAATTATTTACACAAAGATAAAAGTAGAGGTAGAGGTAAGTAAGTTATAAACAAATATAAATTCTTTATCCTGCTTGAGCCTTAAAATTTACACTATTACATCTGCCAATATTCATATGCAAGTATCATGATTTTGTGAGCTTTACAATATCTGGACAAGTTTCATAATAGATTATATACGAGTCAGTAATACATTTTTATTCTGTACATAATTGCCATATATTTTTACCATGATCTTCCACAAGAGTATAAAACAGGGGCCAGCACAGTACTGACATGCTGAGAAACACGATGATTTTTTTTAGGGTAGATAACCTTTCCAATTTTTCAGCAACGCTGCCTAGAGAATAATATCAGTAGAAAATTATAATTTATATCTGATGTATAATTTAATGCTGTCTTCCCTTGACACAAAGTACATACACAGTCAAGGCAAAGGTTACCTGTGTGATCCAATCTCTTGGAAACAATAATTGTGCTTTTGCTCCTTGAGCCCAGGATGCTCCTGCTAGTTTGTGAATGTCCATGCTTTTCCTTGTCATTAATGAAAATATTCCAAAAGCTAAGAATTATATTACTCTCATTGAAGTAGCTTGCAAGTTCTAGCCACGTGGACTGAATTAGGAGTATTTCTGTACTTCTGGACAAGAAAGAAATGAGTTACACTTGACTAGGCACTAAAATGATTTTCATAGTATTTCAGTATTAGACTGAAAAGATAAAAGACTGTGGAAAAAAAATCAGAGGAAAAAAGAACCTTGTTTCAGATGGTTTAGGTTTGATTTTGTCCGTACCATAAGAAACCTTCACTTTAAAGGTGAAATACCATGAAACGCTTTAGTCTTTTCTGAAGATGAGAAAGCTTGAATTCTCACAGAGCTGGTTCAGAGTCATCACATGTTCTGATGGTTATCTGAATCAAATTCCTCCAAAAATGCAGGTGTGAACGTGAAAAAAAAGTGTGCAAAAACGTTCAGAGTTTGGTGTTAGAAATGAATTCAAGGAGCCTGCCCTCAGCCTTCCATGATTTTCATTTCCCTCTGGGCCTGCTGGGGCAGCTCCATGGATTCAGTGGAGTTATGGCTTTTTGAGCAGTTGTTTATTTGGTGGAGCATTAGTATATATCTGATTGAAAAAATATGTATCAGCTAATTCTGTTTGATGAATGAGTAAGGAAAGACTCTTGTGAATTTTTAATGTATCAGAAATAGCTGGTGCACCTGTATTCTTGTAAATGAGAATATTCTGGTTTTGAGGAAGATATCATTTGTAGCAGCTTTGCTTCTATTTAATACAATCTTACCTTATCTAGAAGCAGTATTACTAAAAAAACTTTAATTTAGCTTCACTGGTATTTAGCACTTTTCAGCTCTAAATGTTTCATTTCTTAAAATGAAATTTCATTTCTTATAAGAAGAAATTTAAACAAGGTAAAATTGATATTTACAAAAATAACCACCCTGATTAGATTAAAATCAGAATTTCTCAATTTGCCTGTGCAAACATATTAATGTAATGGATTCTTTTCGGAATTGGATGACAGACAGATTGATGTGTCAACAGAGGAAAGAGTTATAACCATCAGCGTGTCTCTCATTGTTTGACAGTGATTTACTGCTGTCCAAAGAGTCTGTTAGCTTAACGTTCAGACTGAGGTACTCGGAGTGCATTACGGTACAAGCGTTTTTGCTGTGTTACGCAGACCAGTAAAATTGTCTTCCAGTGGTCTCCAACAGAGCCATCGCTCCCTGAAAGATGTTATGAGACAGCCCCCTGCTTGGGCAGGGTACCCCAAAGTCTCTGACTCGCCGTCAGTCACGTGTAGTTCTTCTCTAGGAGAGGGTCTGTAACTTTAGTTTTAGTTTTGGAGTTCAAGAAGAGTGGGGTTTTTTTTGAAAACTCAAAGGTGCTTTTTCTTTTTTATACTTTTTTTTAGGCGTGAAAGGCAACTTTTTGTATTAAATGGAAAATCCTGATGAATAACTGAATTCTGTGAAAACAGAAAATGACTAGTATGTGCGTGATCAAAGCATCTGTGCCCTTGGAGATGTAACATCTGCACAGTATTTAACTAATGGGTAGATCAAGATATGAAATAGTGATGGTACAATTTTAGAATTTATAATCCAAATATAAATATAAATTCCTGTGTTCTTCGATCCAAAAGTTTAGC
>VZTO01020211.1:0-25759 GCA_013400615.1 Syrrhaptes paradoxus
ACCACCCTGTTAAGGAGTCTTGAAAGCATGTAGTTCATTTAAACTACTAGCAATTGTGCCATGTTTTAACTTTTTTAAGCTCTTTGTGCATGCAACTCCAAACAAAGTTGCTATTTAAAGCTGGTACTTGCACAGGAGACTGCTTGACATGGTACTGATGAAACCTAGATCACTCAGAAGAGCTTCCAGGATGGCAGCAATACGGATGTGATGTGTCTTTCAAAAAATATCTAAAACTGATTTGCTTTTCCTGCCTGTGTGCTTAATTTTTAATATTATAATATCTTTTGTGCAAAAGTTTTGTCATAGAGGGTAGGGGACTGATTTAATATTTCTCATATTTCTATAACATTGCAAATAGTACAATCAAGATCATACATCCTGTTTTAGAAGTAATTTCCCAGAATGCCACTGCAGGGAATGTTCTTAGTTGAATTTTTATGAGTTATCTTCTACTTTCATAAATTTTGTTCTAGAAAAAACAAGTGTCCTACTGGAGAACACCATACTAGGCAAGTGTTAATTTCTTTAGGAAAGGACAATAACCTGTGAGGGTAAATGAAGTTAACAGAACTCACTGGTGAAAGGCGTTTGTCTGCTGGGTGTCTTATATAGTAAAATGAGGAGTCATAGTTCATTAGTACTGAATACTAACTGCATACAAAGTAGTTGTTTCCTGTATCCATGAAAAGCTGTTTATCAATAAAAAATAGAATGCAACATTTATGAGTATGTAATTATATTGAGCAGAGATTTTGCTGGGTTACGTGTTCAAAATAATTTTGCAAATGGTTCATGTGAGCTGTTTTAGCTTACAGACTAGTAAGTAACTGTCTTCTGTATCAGTTGCTTTTATAAGTAAATACAATTCATTATGCTGACTGACTAGTTTATAATTTCCTATGAATCACACACTATAGATTCTGTTCCTCAGCTTTCCAAAATGGCTGTGTGAACCCATATATGTATTTACAATATTCAATTATTGACGAATATTTGTTTGAAAATGCATACTTCGACTGTGCACAGAGTTTTCATCTCAGCTATCTCAGAATTTTGCCTTTGCTCCTAGTGAGCAATATTGTTGTAGATACTTTGAAATAAGAGGGGGTTTAGAATTGCTTGACTAAAAGCGGAAACATCCTTTATGCAATGCCAGCAAGCTGTGGAGTGGAGATCCTTGGTGAGGTATGGTCTTTCTTTTCGGTTGTTTGCCCAGATGCACTTTGCATGAGAAGGGCATGCCAAGAGGAGAGCCCCAGAGCGGGAGGATGGTGGGTGAGGTGAGATGTGGGGGACATGTGGCTCTGCTGCACAGCTCGGGGGCTGCTCTTCAGCACTGGAGGAAGCAGAAAGATGGTGACGTGCTTGATGGCTGCTGGAGGTGCGTGCTTTGCCGGTACTGCAATGATGGAGGAGTGGAGTGGGAAATAGGGGTTAATGGAAGAACAGAACAGACTCACCTTCATACATAACTTAATCCTGCCTTAGAGGTACAAGCTTGCTTAGCATCATTCAGGTAAACACTGAACTACTTAGTTTTTTAGTATGTCCTGAGGATTTTTACCTTTCTATTTAAAGCTAAATGATTACTTCAGTAATTTTTCAGTCTCAGAGCAGAGAAAATAAAAGGAAATCCCACCATATTTGAGAAACAAGGGTGTTCAGCTAGTCATATGCTGCCATGACTGCATCTGTGATTTCTGTTTTGCTGGGAGGCTATTTTTACCAGTATGTAAAAATTTATAAATTCATGACACCTATATAGTCTGTTTTTTTCTCTAGTCCTTGAACCCATGGAAAAGGTAAAAATTAAAACAGAAATTTGCACCACTTCATAAACAAAGATTTTAACAGATCAATCAGTCAGTTTGACATGAAGTGGAGTAACTAAGCTTCACAACGTGCTCTGGAGGGCCAAAAACTGCTTCTGGGTGACCCAAATCCAAAGCTTGGGAAAAGGAAGCTCAGGGACTGGACATAAGACACCAGCTGAACCTCATCCTATGGAAAGCTACCTCAGTGGACCTACAGATGCACAGTTGCTCACTGCAGAAGTATCAGACATTAATTTTTTAGATTGCTGCCTTAGATCAAATCTAGTGGAAGTCAGATTCCTCACTGGTGAGTTCTGTATCCAAAAAGTTTTCAGATTTTTGAGGATTTTGCTCTTAATGTGGAAAAATAACTGTGAATGTTAAGATGTTTGTTTCATTCAATAGTAATACGTTTTGCAGAAAGTGTAATGATATAATTTACTCAGCAACAATGAGAAATACAGAATATTTGTTCAGGCATTGCACTGGCCTAACATCTGCATATGTATGATTCATGATTCAGGTTTTAGGTGGTTTGAATCACCTTCTATAGTGGCTGTGTTATGTGTCTACACTGACCAAAGAGAGAGCTTTCAGTGAGCAGATTCTATCTTAGGTAATTCATTCAGTTAGAACAAAACATACTGCTCTGCTCAACGTGGCATTCCTGGTCTGCTGGGCAGTCATCCTCACTCCCCAGTAAAACAGCACAGCTCTGCAGTGCCAGACACCTGCTGCATCTCCCAGCCGCCCTGCTGCCACAGGTATGTGCAGGCTCCCCTCCTGCAGATCCCCCCACCCCGCACAGCTCCAGGAATTGCCCTCCCTCCTCTTTGCTGAAGGAAATGAAGTAGAACTGATTTTCACCCTGGGTGGCATGTGCCAATTAATTAACAGAGTTTTCTGACTTGGAATATTCCACTTTTACATAGGTAATGTATACTGAAAAAGGAGAATGAAATGTCAAACACACAGCCTTTATAAGATAAAATTAAACAGTCATATGACAATGCAATGGGACCACCACAGTGCAATGGGACCACCACATATTATTAATGTATAATATAGAATTATACAGACATTTAGAGGGCTATGTGGTTAAACAGTGTACTTATTTTCCTACTATTATTTTTTTCAAATATCTAAGCATATCCATGCAAAATGACATTAACGTTGCAGTGACAGAAAGTCACCAAACTCCGGAAAAAGACAAATGTGTGTTACATATTCTTTTTTTTCCTGTTGTTTGCATTCATTTTTATTCCAGAAAAGTAGAAACAAGTGCAGAATATATACTGTGAAGTACCCTGAAGGCATTTATAGAAACCCACCCCCTTACTGTTCGTTGTGCTGAGAAGCAAATGGAAAGATGAGATTCCTCAATGAATGCAAAACAAGAGACAGAAACATAATCTCATCTTTTCTCAGCACGTAGGCAAATCTCTTGCACCGTTCTCTAGTGCTGGAATTAATCAGCTACTGAACAGTATGTTCAGACTGCTTGGTGAGATGATTCTGAACTAGAAAGTCCTTAAGAAGCCACTCTGCAAGTGGATGAAGGAAAGAAAAGGCAATATGGGGCATACTGTGCACCAGTTCAAGGCTCTGTTTTGGAAGAATTGGCTCTGTCGTGTGAGGCAACCGGTGAGTTTTTAGAAATTATTAAAAAAAGTAATATTTTAAATCTTCTTTTAGTATTTGTTGGAAAGAATGTATGTATAGATTTTCCTTTTTTCACTGCAGATTGTTAGAGATAGGCTGGATGCAAGTGGTTCTTGTTTTGCTTTTGGTCTCTTAATTGTTGAAAACACAAGTAGAGAACAACTCTGTTTTTACTCTAAAATGGCTGAATACAGCAATGCTCCCCAATTTGCAAATGAGATAAGAAATCTCATAAAGGTTTTGAAGAGCCACAGCTTATCTTTTAATTGTCATTAGATACTACCAATGCTTGTAGCAGTAACGAGCATGAAAATAAATTTTCTTCACATTACAGGTGCTCATTGGTAATGTAAGAAAGCTTGCACAATTGTGATTAAAATCTAAATATGGGGAATGCAAAGTTCATGTATTAAAATGGTATATACTTCTAAATTTCCTTTCTCACCCACTCTACAAAGCCTGATTTAACCTTTCAAATTCCAATATGCAGAAAAACCTCACAGCTACTTCAACAGCAGTCAAAATTAAAATAATACTCAAATATGAGATGAGATGTAATTGTTCACTTTTACTGTGATTTATGTGATGTTTTAATTTAAGATGGAAGGAAGCAAATTCTCTCAAGAGAGAACTTTTTTGGCAAAAAAATGTCACTTCACTTAAAAGTTTCTCATTGATTTCTCTTGTCTGTGATGATCTGGGGATTTGCAATAAGGCATGTTAGCTCCTTCAGATAAGATTACCTCAATTAGATAAACATACAACTTTTCATTTCAGATATATTTCACTTAAATAAAGTTATGATTTAGAGAGAGAGAATTTATTTTCCAAATTATTTCAAGTGATGTTTTTTAATATGAAAGACCTTTTTTGGGGTGAGATACTGTTGTCTATATTCTTCTCCATTCCTGAACAATTCTGTGTGCTCCCTGTTCCTTGTACTTCAATTGGTGTGCATTAAGTGGCTTCTCAGTATCTCCTCTTCTCCTCCATTCTGAGCTATTTCTCTTCTTGCTTTGTCTAGTTTTTCCTCTCATATACTTTTGAACGACAAAATCTTAATTTAAGTTTTCCTAATTGGTAGCTTTCCTGAATAGAGAGCTCACTGAGATGCAGACCTCCCCAAACTGCGAATTACAATGAATAACCCAATGCAAACTTAATTCTGCCTGTCCAGACCCAGGATTTGCCCTGGAGAATTTTCAAAACCTCCTTATGTGACACTGAGCCATAAAGGCACCCCGTCTGCAGTTACACAAGGAGAAATCCAGGTGGATTGTCCACCTATGCAAAGGGCAGGTCAGACCCTTGTGAATCTGAAGAAAGAAGCATCTCCTGAAAGATCTGATGTGCTTCAGCACATCTCCATGATATAATGTGCTGCATTATATTATGGAGATCTAGCTGTAGAATGTGATTGTCTTCTCATGGTTATTTATCAGCATTTAGGGCTAGAAGTTTTTTTTGGTGGGTTGCACTAATGATGTGCCACAAGTGTCATGTGGCATTAGTTGGTATCACACAGTGAAGGGTGAAGGGGATGTGAAATACGTGTTCTCTGAACGGTGGGTGTTTTCACTGAAATTCCGACAGGCATCAGCACCTCTTATTAACATGGCTCAAAGGCAGCACAGGATAATGATGCTGATGTACATTTGGACATCAGCTGGGGTCTGAAGTCACAGCACAAGGCCCGTCTGATCCCAAATGGGAGGTATGGGGATGAACCTGCTGCTGCTGAGGGGAGGCTGCTGCCAGGCCCTGGGGGCACTGCTAAGCCTTAAAGGCCCTGACCAGCCTCACCTGGGCTCTGTGTGGGCCTAGGGCTCAGCTGAAGTGGGGCTTCTGGGCACTCAACTCCTGCCTGGGTGAAGTTAGAGGAGCACCACTCTCCAGCTTAGCTTTTGTGTTTGGCCACTGTCTTTCTGGCTTGACTACGGTACCATGGTCCTGCCTTATTACTGTGAGCTTACCTGAGGATCAGGACTCGTGGGGTCCTGTGGGAGGGGTCCCCAGCTGCTCTGCTGGGAGGTGTTACTGTGCATGGCTCCCTGTGCCCAAGGGAGCAGCCAGCCCTCAGCTGAAAAAAGTTTTAAAGCACTAGGCCCTTTTTATTTTTTTTTTTTTTTTTTTAATTGGCTCCTATTAAGTTTGGAGTGTGTTCAGTTTAGATAAATGTCAATTTCCCTCAATTTCAGGAAGCCTGTTCCTTGCCTACCGTTCAGCAGAGCAGGCCTTTTCCACAGGGGAGTCTGCCACTGGATTTTGTTCTTAAGCATTATGTTACTTTTATCAGGTATTTTTTTCTAACAGACTCAAGTTTAGGAATCACTTTCCCAGTGGGATTTGATTCAGCTGTGACAGTTTAGAAATAAAAATCCTCATTATGCTGTGGAGAAGTTATTAGCCTTTAATGGGAGATCTTTAGTGTGGTTCTTTGTCATTTCTACTCATAATTTCTTTTACTGAGTTTGATATTCATGCTTTCCATCGGTGAATCTAGAAGTCTTTTGAAAGTTGTCTGAATAGCAGTTTCTTCCTTTTTGTAGGTGAAAATTGAGACAATTTTTTAAAAATTATTATTTTTTTTTTTCTCTGTGCAATCTGTTTAGGGGTTTACATCCTCCCTGTAGAGGCACAAGCACATGTTTATGTGAAATTTACTCAGAGGAGACGTGCTCAAAATCTCCAAGTCCGGCAGTGCACCAGCTTGGGTGGCTTTTCATTGTGGCTCTGGAAACAGGAAGGCAGGGAAACAGGGAAGGGTGGCGGTGGGCATCCTCAGGCCCATTACCCAATTCTCACAACACCCTGCTGCTAGAGGTGAGGAAGGCAGCTTTTGACGAGAGGTGACTGAAGGTGAAAGAAAGGGTGTAATGGCAGTAGTCAGGGAGCCATGGAAGGACAAGGAGATATGCCACTGGGCAGGGTTCAGAACAGGCTTCAGGGGAGCAGGAAGAGTTGCAGCAAGGTGCAGAATGCTGCTGGCTTCTTAGGTATGGGAAAGCTGGATGTCACTGTCATCATGTTGTCAGAGTCACTGTGTTGACCAGAGGGAAATATCTGCAAGCAGTATAAATGGAAGAAGTGAAAACTGCTTTTGTACTCTGAAAGCAGTGTATTTGGCAAAGCTATAAGGATTTTAAATAGAAGTCTTAGTTACTAATTTGTTTTTAATGATCTTATTTTCCCTTAAGTAGTGGTAGATGGGATACTTAACTTTTTTATTAAAAGATATAATAAATTTAATGATTTGTTCCAAATTCTGTTTTCCATGGTACTGATGATGTTTTGATTTCCCTTTTCAGGTCCTGTCTCTCACTGAAATACTCTGGCCATGTGTGCTTTTCTTGATTCTGGCTGCAATCCGCTTCCAGGAGCCCCCAAAATACAAGGAAAACTGTATGATTTTTTTTATTTATGTTCTATTTTGGTCACCTCTGCTTGTAGAAGTATTTTGCAAATATTAAAGATATCCTAGAAGGGGAAGCTTAAATGTAGTAAAGTCAATGGAAAGAATCTTACAGTGGGATTCAGTCTTGTGTAGCTGTGGATCTGAGCAAGTCATATTTAGGTGGGGGAAAAAATACAAAGATTAAGGTCTGATTTGTCAGACCAGTTTTAGACATCTACTTTGATGCAAAGTGGATTACTTGGGTTTTAGTTGTACTTCTTTCTTTTGAATAATGAAGTTTAGATGACTGGCTCAGAGACAGATAATTATGCAGAAGGTATTAACAGTTAGACAAGGTGAATCTTACCCCTAACCCACTTCCTGGGATGTAGAATGAATGTTTTGGAAATATTAAATTCTTCAGTTTCCATCAACACTTCAAACCTTTTTATGACTACCTTCACCTTATAAAGTTCTTTTTTATCTTGTCAAATGTTTACTTAATTCAGAAAAGAATGACTTATTATATTATTGACTATTCAGTTTATTATTCTGTTATTCACAGATGTCAGTAAACTGGGGATAAACCAGCTTTAGCTACATTAGAAACCAACTTAGTGAAACAATTACAGATCTGTACAGTGAAACATCTGGAGAGAATCTTACCTGCACTATATACGTTTACTTTAGGGTAGCTCTAGTTTGGACACAAGGATGCAATGTATGATAATGATTTGAGTACATGTCTCAAAAATATTGGCACCTGAATTTAAATAAAATTAGGATTTTTAAGTATCATGTACATGTAGTAAATTCCCCATTTCTGCATCTTTCAGTTCTGAATATTCAGGAAGAGCGCTATCCCAAATGCTGGCTTTCTTATCTCTTTCTCATTTCATTCCCTTAGTTTTGCTGTAATGGTTGCCAAAAGAGGGCTATCGAGATGAAGAGAGGAATGACCTTTCAAGTATTTCTCAACTTTAGCTGTTTTAACCAGAGAAATTAAGTTAAGGAATAGTTATAGGGTTCCTATATATGTTTAAAAAATAAGCAAAAAGTTGCTCTATATTTTGAAGTTTAAATTCTCAGAACTATGGTGAGATGTGGATAAATTGCAGAGCTATGGCAAAGTTGCTGTTTAGACAGTCTTGATGGATGTGCACTCGGACATTACTGAATACCAGTTCCTTCATCTCATGAAAGCCTGAGAGAAAAGAGGAAAGACTATTTTGTGAAGAAGTCTGTATTCTAGACTAGGTCACAAGTCATTTTGGGCATAGAGGCTAGCAAGCAGATGATGTTGCAACAGCATTAGTACTGTGAAAATCAGCTTTTCAAAGGCTGCTCTCAAATATTATACCCAGTTCTCACAGTCTGACACAGAAGTTATTAATTTTCTGTGGTGAATTAGTTGTTCTTAAATGAGACACCTGCCATTGATGTGACTTCATTGTTTGCAGGTGACAAAGCCTCTTACTAGGAGGAGGGAACACAATGTGATAGTACAGGTTTATAACTGCAGTGTCACTGGTTTTAATTCTGCTGGTGCTTGGTTTTAGGTTACTTAGAAGCTCGGGATTTACCAAGTCGGGGGCTCTATCCTTTCATGCAGACTCTTTTCTGTAATGTTGGTTCAAGATGCAAGAATACTAGTTACACAATACAGAAAAACAACCGCTTACGGTAAGTTAAATGAATTTGACAGAGTTGTCTGTACCAGTGCATCTTTTTTTTACAGCAAAGGTTCTTCTTGTCTTGTAGACAGGTAGAATAGAAGCTTTGTTACTCTGTGCTAAAAGTTTCTTTCAGTGTCCTTATGAATGCAAAAGATGTAGGGTCTTAGTCATGCTTCTCCCTAATTTCTGTTTGTCTTTCTTGAGCATTTCATGCTGTTATTAGATACTGAAAGCTGTTTTGGGGGAAAACTGGAGAGATACCATGTGATATACTTGCCCTTCACTGCTGCCATGTGAGAGCATACTTTTTTCCTTCACTATAAGGTCTTTTATTACATGAGGGTGAGACTGAGCAACAGAAAGTATATCATACATGGATTCAAACTTTGAATAGTTTGGGAGCATACATGGTGGGAGAAGGAAACACAGAAAAGCAAACCAAGAATAACTCTCGAGTAAGACCCACGAAGAGCCAAAAAGGAGTAGCAGAAGCTCTGTAATAAAAAGATCTTGAAAAAGTAGTCTGTAAGAGGGTCTTCTCACAGGATCCCAGAATGCAGAAAGGAAAAAGATGAACTTGACTTTGGGCTTTGTCTTTAAGAAATGTTGGTCAATTTCATCCACTTCAAAATGTTGAAAAGCATTGAGATGCAAAGACTCTTATGCAAATTGGCCAAAGGATGTAGTTGCAAGCTACCTTTCAAAATATATAATAGAATAATAGGTTGGAAAAGACCTCAAGGATCATCAAGTCCAACCATCAACCCACACCACCTAACTCACTAAACTATGTCCCTAAGCACCACATCTACACGTTTTTTGAACACCTCCAGGGATGGTGAGTCCACCAATTCCCTGGGCAGCCTGTTCCAATGCCTGATCACTCTTTCAGTGAAGAATTTTTTTCTAATATCTAGCCTAAACCTCCCCTGGCACAACTTGAGGCCATTTCTGTCCTATCACTTGTTACTTTAGAGAAGAGGCCAGCACCCACCTTACTGCAACCTGATATGGCCTCCTTTCAGCCTCTTCTTCTCTAGACCAAACAACCCCAGCTCCCTCAGCCGCTCCTCATAAGACCTGTGCTCCAGACCCTTCACCAGCTTTGTTGCCCTTCTCTGGACCTGCTCCAGCACCTCAATGTCCTTCTTGTGGTGAGGGGCCCAAAACTGAACACAGTATTCAAGGTGCGGTCTCACTAGTGCTGAGTATAGGGGCACAATCACTTCCCTAGTCCTGCTGGCCACACTATTTCTGATGCAGGCCAGGATGCCGTTGGCCTTCTTGGCCACCTGGGCACACTGCTGGCTCATGTTCAGCCGGCTGTTGACGAACACCCCTAGGTCCCTCTCTGCTGGGCAGCTTTCCAGCCACTCTCCCCTGAGCCTGTAGCATTGCAGGGGATTGTTGTGACCAAAGTGCAGGACTTGGCACTTGGCTTTATTGAACCTCATACAATTGGCCTCAGCCCATCGGTCCAGATCCCTCTGCAAAGCCTTCCTACCCTCAAGGAGATCAACACACCCGCTCAATTTGGTATCATCAGCAAACTTACTGAGGGAGCACTCAATCCCCTCCTCCAGGTCATTGATAAAGATGTTAAACAGGACAGGCCCCAAAACCAATCACTGGGGAGCACCACTGGTGACCGGCCACCACATGGACTTAACTCCGTTCACGACTCTCTGGGCTCGGCCATCCAGCCAGATTTTTAATCCAGCAAAGGGTGTTCCTGTCTAAGCTATGAGCCACCAGCTTTTCTAGGAGAATGCTGTGGGACACGGTGTCGACGGCCTTGCTAAAGTCCAAGTAGATGACACCCACGGCCTTTCCCTCATCCACTAGGTGGGTCATCTGGTCATAGAAGGAGATCAGGTTGGTCAAGCATGACCTTCCTTTCATGAACCCATGCTGGCTGGGCTTGATCCCCTGGTTGTCCTGTACGTGCTGTGTGAGCACACTCAAGATGAGCTGTTCCATAATCTTCCCCAGTACCGAGGTCAGGCTGACAGGCCTGTAGTTCCCTGGGTCCTCCTTACAGCCCTTCTTGTAGATGGGTGTCACACTGGCAAAAGTGAAAATGACAAAGTCAAACTAAAGTGGGCTAACCAGAATATATATGTGCGTATATGTATGTTTATTCTTAGAAAATTGAGAATATCTACTAAAAAACACCTTAGAGGCTTGAGACAGGTAAATGTGTAAAAACATCAAGTTTTTATGATTTATTGTTGTAGAAGTTTATAGGTAGCAATAAATTCAGGGTGCAGCAAGCTTCAGTATCACAGTAATAGGCAATAATGCTTACCATTTGACCTAGACATTCTGTTATATTTATTTGTACAGGTAGTGAGCTGTTGATTGAGAATAATACCATTCAAAATAAATCTTGTTTATGGGCAAACACTTTCTACATAAAGCAATGATTTGTTAGTTGAATTGAAATCTTAACAGTTTAAGCCAATTAGTCCAGATCTAAGATTAAGAAAATACTTATATACAGAAATAACAATATTACATTGATATCCCTAAACAAAATTATCCTAAAAATAATAATATGGTTAAAATCATTACACTTAGTTTCTACTCATTTCCCTGGAGTTATGTTTGCCTTTCCACTGCTGTTCTGTGTCATAAGGTGAGTGGCTTCCTTCTGGTCATGGTGGGGTTATGGCAAGTCATGATCTGGAGCCCTTTAACTGGAGGAGTGTGATGTTGATGGCTTATTTTTCACTCTAGGGTGCACTTGGGGTCACTTGTGTTTGTCAATGTACTTTTATACCTTGCTTGTTCTCCATTGGTCTGCATCTCTGTGGTACATCTGAATTTATATGGTATATCTAAATGTATATGGTATCTTTTACATATGTTAGGTACCTCATCTTTTTTCTTGATACTTATAAAATGGCTTTGTCCAGCTATAGTTCTGCATTTTAACTGACCACTGGTGAGTTGTTTACAGCTATGGGCTCCTCAGTGCCAGGCTCTGCCCACCTCTTACCATCCCAGACTTGTACTCTAGTACTGTGCGTCTGCTGTCCCCACTTCTCAAGACCTCTTCTATTATTCTGAGGCTGTTTTCCTCCATGCTTCTTTGCTGTGTTAATCATAAATATCTCATTTCGCACTGAGTGATCTCACTTGTTGCTACTATCTGTACAAAACTATGGTGGTATTATACAATGACAAGTGAAAGTAAAGCAAATAGCCATAGCCATCTGGCCAGAAAAAAAAGTTAAAACTAAACCAAGTCAAAAACAAAACTGCAAGCACATTAAGGCAAGTTCAGACAAAGCAAAGGTGTCAAGCCTCAGTGCCATGGTCTTGCAAACTCAGTGCAAAGCCTGTAGCTTGTTACTTGCAGTGGCAATACTGTATTAAGCGGTTATAGAATTACAATAGCTGTTGACCTTCTTAAAAATTGCTTCCTAAAAGGGTAGTTTTTATTTATATCACTAGTCCAGATATCGTCTAGAAACTATGAACCACAGTGACTGCTCTGCATGATTATTTACACTGCTTTGACTGAACTGCCCAAATTATATTTCAGCTCAAAAGAAATCAGGAACTAATTTCCTGGAGGCAGTCTTAGACCTACTTAAGAACTCAGGATTCAGTGGCTTTCAATTTTTCAACTGAAAAATAAAATGCATGCGTGTATGCATATTTATACACCCAATAAGCTACTTTGAGAGCATATAGCCTAGGTAAGGCAAAGTGGTAAAAAGGCAGGATGAAGTTCATTCCAAGGTCAGGCTATTCCAGGAGGTCCATCAGTATAAATTAAATCAACCTCAGGGCCTCTCTGACTTATGCTGGCTGCCAACAGCCTTAAGAATACAAACTGTCAGCTTGATCAGCCAAACATAACTGAACCCTACAATGTCCCTGTGTTGACTGGAGAGAAGGGGTGACATAGGAACAGTAATACCAACTGTCTTTCCTTCAAGGATTTACATCAAATCATAGGTGGTTCTTTATAATAATTTTCAGGGACATTTTTGCATCAACAATGTTGTGTTTATTAAGGGTAAACTGAAGATTCAGTGTAGTCTGCATAGACACTTAACCTGTTTGTTTTCACAGTATGTACTACACCAGTGCTATCAGTTTGAAATACAGTTGTCTTTTTGGAAAAAAATAATTTTATTACTTCTTTTGGAGGCTCCACTATGAAAGCCATAAACCACCCAAATAACTATTTGCCAGTGATCAGCCTGAGCAGGGCTGCTCCTTCGGGGGGCTGAGCCAGGGGTTGAAGTTACCCTGGTGCAGGCCGTGCCCTCACAGATGTGATACTATCCCCCCAGGCAACAGGCTCTATTAACAGCCTCCAACATGGTAAGAAGATGATCCAGGTGAAGGCTGCAACTACCTCATTGACTTTGATTTGCAGCAAAATTTGCCTCCTCTGCTGATGCCTCAGAAACCATCCATTTTTCAACAGCTCTGAGGCTTCGCTCCTTGCTCTTCTCTTCAGCCACTGCAAAAGCTGTTGGCTTGCAGCTGTTTGATGTGACTCCCTAGCCTGTTACACCCAGCAGTATCTAAGAGCAAGGGACTAAGGAAATATTTAGGAAGCGTATTTAGGAACTCCCATGGCAAAAGACATTTTTCCCTGCTCTTTCTAGAATGTTCTACCCCCCACCTTATCTTAATGGAGCGCTGAGTAAAATTGAGAGCATGCAAATAAGATAAAAAACTGTGCAGCACTGTATCCTATGGCCTTACACCCACACTGACAAATGAGAGTGCACGTGCATGGAAACATAATGTATTCCTGGTACTCTTAATTCCACTGCAAATCTTGCAGAATGTGGTGGGAATTGCCTTTGCAGCTCAGACTCTTTGATCTGCAGACTTTTCAATACCTAAAATAAATTAAACTTAGGTTTTCTTGGACTTAGAACAACACAGATCATGAAAACAAGATTCTAAAGTGTTATTTCTAAGCACATCAGTTTATTTTTCTTCATTTAGCTACAAATAGTAGCAGCCTGAGCAGCCACACCCTGTAGGTGTGTCAGACCTCCAGGTCTGTTTCTGGCATCTTCTCCTGGATGGACCTCTTGGACCAACACGGTAGCTCTGCCTCCTTTTGCACCTGACTGGACTCCTGGGCTCATGCCACTGTGTTGGGGCTGTCGCTGGAGCTTGTGACCCACTCCCAGCTCTGCCTGCTGGCTAGGATCCTGGGGGATGGTGTTCCATCCACAAAGGCACAGCTTCCTCCAAGGCCACCTCATCTTCTAGCTTGGCACCCCTCCTGGAGCAGCCCCATTCATGCTGGACCCTTTCTTGTTACTGGTTTTATTGATACCTGGGCCTCTCTGGTTGTTTAGTGGAGTAGTACCAGAAGAGCTCGTGTATGAGAGGTGTGGAAAAACAAAATCAAGGAAGGTCTAAGCAACAATGACAGCACATGCATAAGAATTGCTTAGAGGGTAAAATTTTTCTTTAATGATGTATATCTTCAAATGAAAAAAAGTAATTCTGTAAGATACCTGTATGTCTGCAGCAACTTATTGGAATAGTAACTATGTGGCCTTTTGTAATCTTGTGCTACGTAGTTGGAAAACAGAAATCTAAGCCATTTTTGTGATCTTGCTTATTGATTGTCAGAGAGTTGAGGAGAAAAGGGATTTTAAACATGTTTTCTCCATTTTATAACCAATTAAGAACAATATTTTTTTGGTTCATTGTATTTTTTGGTCCTTTACATTTTAGAAGGGTTATAATAGCATGAAACACGGAGGGGAAAGATCTTTCCTTTCTGTGACAGACACGCAGTGCAGTAAGCTATTGTCCAGTATGTGTATTGGTGTTAATGGAGATGTCACATCTCCAGGCCGTCCTGAGATGGTGCAGAATGGAAGCCAGCACAACTGGGGCTTTGCAATTTTAGAGAGAAATTTTTAATGTGGTGACAAACATGAGGTTGAGACAAGAGTTTGCTGAGAGGCTTATGGAAATCAGCAGTCTAAATAGCATTGCACATCATAGCTGAGATCTCAGATGAGCTCTGAAATGTTCTTATTGTCATCCTCAGTAACTGGGTAATTTGGACAGAATTAGCATTTCTGAGTCACGAATTTAGGAAATGCCAATTGCTTTTACATGCTTAAAGAGATGCTGAGTCTTTTTGCTCTTTTGCAGTATTTTGTCATGGTCAAAACTCATATGAATGTGTGTCTTTAGTTTTATTTCTGTCCTCATGCAACTATTTCTGGAGATCCACAATTGAAATCACAGAATCATAGAATGGTTAGGGCTAGAAAGGACCTTAAAGATCATCCAGTTCTAACCCCCCTGCCATGGGCAGGGACACCTCTCACTAGCCCAGGTTGCTCAAAGCCTCATCCAGCCTGGCCTTGAACACCTCCAGGGATGGGGCATCCACAGCTTCTCTGGGCAACCCGTTCCAGTGCCTCACCACCCTCACAGTAAGAAATTTCTTCATAATATCTAATCTAAATCTGCCCTCTTCCAATTTAAATCCATTACCCCTTGTCCTGTCACTACACTCCCTGATAAAGAGTGCTTCCCCATCTCTCCTGTAGGTGCCCTTCAGGTACTGGAAGGCTGCTATAAGGTCCCCCTGGAGCCTTCTCTTCTCCAGGCTGAACAACTCCAGCGCACTCAGCCTGTCTTCACAGGGGAGGTGTTCCAACCCTCTGTGGTTCATCTTTGTGGCCTTCCTCTGGACCCACTCCAACAGTTAAACATCCTTCTTGTGTTGGGGGTAAGAGTGTAGGGAAGAGTTGCCATGGATGATAACGAAATTATATATATATATATATATACACACACACACCTCGTAACACCCCAGTAATAATTATTTATGTCCTCTCCTTCAAATTATTGGCTTCCTGCTTTTGTCCTTTTTGTCATCCCCTGCTTCTCCTCTTTATTGGTGCTAGCAACTGCTGCTGTTGACTTCCTTTACACATACACAAGTAAGTTAACATCATCTTCTGCCACAGAAAGCACACATTGAAGGCTCTTTGGGAGAGCAGCAGTACAACAACTAAGTATTTTTATTGGCAGGCTGTCTGGAAATTGCTTGTCTTGACTGTCCCTGCAGCTGATTTTGAAGTAGAGTTTCTCACCTTTTGGGCAAGATGGTGACATCTTCCTGCAATTTTGTGTAACTTGTGAACTTGTGTTGAAATAAGAAACTAGTGGTATCTTGTAGCATTTTTATTACAGATAAATATGGTACCCTATTACCATATTGAAAAGATATAATATCCTTTAAGTATTTAAATATGTTTTGTAAAGCTGAGCTTGTCGCCTTTTCCTCTTCCAAAGGGGGCTGCTCTCATCTCCAAGAGTAGTCAGACGAAAGGCTGTGGCAATGATGGCAAAAGAGGGGCTCAAGTGGCAGCTGGCTGACATTGTTCCTGCCATGGAAATCCCCATAAAGCTGATAGTTCAGAAAAGGCACGTCCAAATGACTGCTCTTGTCTTGCAGAGAGGGTTGTGCATGGGAATGTGGTGTTTCTATGAGTTTTTCTGGTTGCACTTGATGCCTTCTTTTCTGTAATAGCTGTGCTTATAATTGGTTTTTGGTCTTTCTTCCACATGCTAAATATTTACATCCCACTACTGTTTCCAAGCTCCCACTCCAGTTTCACCATCAACTTGCTTTTCCCTGAATTTCTCCCCAAAGCTCTTCAGAGCCACGAAGTTCCAAGTGCTGCTAGCTATCTTCTTTAATGATTCTAGTCTGTGCATCTTCCCCAGTCCCATCCCTCCCCTGTACTCCATGGGACCCCTCTCAGGGCAGTGGCTTGTCTCCCCAGCCCTCAAGCGTGGAGTCACTGAAGGGACAGCCCCACTGAGCTTGCTCAGGCAAAGCACAGAGCAGGAGGGCTAAACAGGCTGCAGCTTTGCGCAGCTCCTAGGACAACACAACCTGAAGCTTTTTGTCCAACTTCTTAGTTCAAAGGAAGCTTTACAACTATCAATGAAACATTTTGAAGCTAAGTGATGAAGGGCAGACAGCATTTTTCCTCTCTCAAATTCAGGGGTGGGGGAGTTCAGTTTTCCTCTTTGAAATAAACAGACTCCGCTTATCTATTGCATTTGCTATCTACCTGCTGAGAACCGCTTGCTGCTCTGCTCGAGCAGTGTGAGGCTGAACGGTTTCTGGGCTGGAATTACTCACAAGAGATTCAGATTAACAGAAGTGATTAATGTTCACACAATTTGGCCTGTGTTATCGGGTGTGCTTTTCCTATATGTCAGACAGATGGCTATAGCACTTAAAGTTAGTTCCCCCGCTCTTTGTCAACCCAAGCTTTGCAGATCCAAGGTGTGGCCAAGTCACCAATGGGTGTGGAGGAGAGGGAGTTGCTAACTCCCCTGTTACTGTCAGTTGTGCAACCTGCTTCTGGCAGGGAGGTGGGGCAGCACCGGCCCCCCTGGTGCCAGTGTTGAGCCCAGCCATATGATCCTATGTGAATGAAAGTATCCTTTTTCCCTAGATCATTATTGTTTGCAGTGCTTCTAAAATGGAGATTTGTACATGGGGATGCAAGGCTTACATCTAGTTTTGAGGGAAACAATGTGGGTTGAAGTACTGCCTTTATGGTTCATTTCTCTGAATACTTGTGATTATTTTAAGTGACCTTATTTTGTGTGTTTAGTTCACAATTTAAAGTTCAGAGAGTATCTTGAAAAAAAACCTGTGGAAAATCCTGTGGAAACTGAGCTAGAGTATTGTTTTTTAAAATTCTGACTGGATTTGTGTTTTAACCAATGTGGTTGTCATTATTCTGGTAAAGTGCTGGCCACTTGCTCATGCTCAAAAACCACACTGCTAGAAAGTTTTCAGTATGTAGTTAATGTTCTTCTTTGCCAAACACTAGTGTTTCTAGCTGTCTGAAATTTTGTGCAGTAGGTGTGTTAGTAATGTTGGAATTTATGTGGTAGTTTTCAAAAGCAATAGCTAAAGTGCAGTTATTAATCACCCTAAAAGCTGTCCTCTGGACAACAGAAACCTGCTTTTTAAAACTCAGTTTAAAAGGAAAAAAATGTTGTGAGAATTGTTCTGCCTTTAATCCGTTAAAGTTTGAGGCTGGTGACAGAGTTTTCCAAATCCTACTGGCTGTTGGCCAAGTTGGGATCAACATAAACTTCACTGAAACAATCAAGTTGATTGTTTTAAGATTAAATTTTCTTCTTATCCCTTAGTCTAAAGTTGCAGACAGCTCTGTGAGTGAACAAACAAAGATCAGGGAGGAAGAGAAAGAGAAACGAGACAATCAGAAAACAGTGGCCGATGTCTGCTTCAGTTTGTGAATCTCTCTTGCTAGGCTTTTCTTCACCAATAAGTAAGAATTGTGCTGAAAACTAGTATTCACATACAAGTTTGACAAGAAAGGAATGTAACTCTTTATTATATTTTTGGAAGTCAGGCTATGTGACAGTTAATTGTGCTTCTAATGGAAAATAGCAGTACTTTTGCTACACAAGATTTAACCCTAAGATCATTGAAACTTTTTGTAAGATAAAACAGAATTCAACTGCCTAGTAACATGCTAAAGATGATTATTCCATTGTTTATGGTGCCTTGGGAGAGTCTAAATAATTTTGTCCTGTAAAGAGAGGTTTAAATGATTCTTTGACTTGAGATTTCATCTTGAAAGTATTGTTAGAAAATTGTTGTGCTGTTGAGCAGCCACCAGATGGTAGTCTTAGAGAGACAATAGAAAACATGAACCAGGTGTTTAGCTGTAAGATAAAATCAGGGGAAAGCCAGTAGTGATAAGATGATTCTATTTGTATAGGTTGTTGCATATATTTTAAAAAAAACCACAAGCTGTCATATCCCAAGTATAAACTGCGTAGGTTTTCCTGACAACAAACACTTTTTTGTGTGTGTGTCAGCATAAGGCCAAAATATATAGGCTATTCTTCTTGCTTTTCGAGTAGAAGGGTACCACATCATCTGGAATTGGTGTATATTTGTTAGTGTGGATGCTTTTTTGTTAAAGTGGCAGAATTGTTATCATAGTTCTGTTGCTTAGTAAACTAATGAAAGAGGAAGCACCAACTTTCTTCAGGTTCCAGAAAGAGGGACTCACCTGTATTTCATCAGGTGACACTGACCAACTTACCTGTTCTGGTTGCATCATGTTGCCTTAGATGCAATAGGAAAGCTTGAACTTCAGGACACAGACTATCAAAGAACCATCACTTGAACTCACGATAAACCAGGGGAAAAAAGTTGAGTGTGTTCAGAAACATCAAAGACTTCTTTGGATGTGTCTGTCTTTGCCTGCTGCCAGAATTGAGTTACCGGCGGAGGTGAGCTGCTCCAGCTCAGCAATCTTTCATTGCCTTCTTTCCTGAGGTTTTGAGACTCAGTGCTGTAACTTGCACAGTAATGAAATAAAAGTTTTGTAAATGCATAATAAGAAAAAAAGTCAGAATATACTGCCGTGAGAATATATACATTTTTCAGCTACTTGCTTCCAGTTTGTAATTACTTCCCCTGTCCCATTTCTGTCTATGAAAAAGTACTTCAGGCAGCCAAAGTGGTCTAGAGAGCTTCACAGGACCTGATCTAGACTTCATGAAAGAAATAAAAGAACTTGCAAAGGGACTTACTGAGACCACAGAGAAAACCATGGCTTTAGAAAAGCTATGGAAGGAAAACTCAAGGTTCTCAGGTAAGCTGTGATCTTTCTAATAATGAATTGCTTTGTCTATCAAGTAATGCTAACCATCAAATAACATAATACTCTTATCTTAAAAATAAAATGAACAAACTAAAATTTTAGCTGATCTGAAAAAAAAGACACTTTTATGATTATCATTACTATGGCCATCATAAAATTATCAGAAAAAAAGTTAGCTTTCTAAAACTCTGTCCTTGTTTTACTACTTGATAGTTAACAAAATACTGTGAGGGGGAAGGTTTTAAGGTAAGGATTAATAATCTGAGTACGTGATTACTTGGTCTAACATGCATTCTGAAATAATTTACTGGGATTCAAGTTGTTCTCCACATGTTTTTTGTTGTACTAGAGAGTATAGGGATGGAAAACCTCAGTCGCTTACACCTGATAACCTTTAGGCAAGCAAGTCAGTCTCGCACTAAAAGAGTGAGACTGGAAATGCCAAGTTCTGATGCTCCCACTCTGTTCTCACCCATACTGTGCAGCATTGCTGCTGTAGCAGGTGGGCATTTAAGACTTACTGCTGCCCTGCCTTGCTGAGTTTTCAAGCAGAAAGATTTAGGCAAAACAGTCATTTTTATGCCTGGCTCTCTGGGAGCTAGTACATTCATCTAGTGTTGATGTGATTATTTCGCCTTATTGAAATGTGAATGGTAAGCAATTTATTTTAAATTGGTTTTGTGATAATAGCAAAAGTATTGGAAACCACAGAGAAACAAGTGAATCACTGTCTTTCTAGGGAATTGGTTGTTTCACATGCCTTTACTCCTGTAGAAATGCCCTTTGTGTGCTACTTGCTATTGCTTTTAAAATTGATTCTTCTGAAGATAATAATGCCTCTCTGTAAAGGAAAATATTTGATTTTACAGGGCTCCATAACATCACCACTTTTCTTACTGTAAGTATTTTTACAGTCTATTTCCAAATTACAGTTCTGGATTTTGAGGCATCTTTATTATTATGGTTAGAAATTTGTTTCCTGTCAAGTTTTTAGTAAACTGTTTTTGAAAAAAATTGGTATACTTTTGAAGGAAAAAAATGTCTTGTAAATTTGATAAAGGTTTGGTTGTTTCTAGATTAATGATTTAAACCAGTCTAGGTAGTTAGTAGCTAAAATCCACAGCTATTTGAAGGCTAATTGTTCATTAGGAGTAATTTAAAAGTACATCTCCCAGACCTTGTGTAGTTGTATAAAATCATATTATATAATGTCTTGCAAGGAACTCTTATCCAAATGTGTACTTATTATTAAAACCAACCAAACCAAAAGAAAGCCCCAAAACTTAAAAAAGAACTGCAGTGAGATTGAAAAAATGGGGGCCCTACTTGGGGGGTATTACAGATTTTTGATCTAGTAAGTATGGCACACAGACTCAAGTGGGGTGAAGGAAGACAGAATTGCAAGATGCAGCACAACCTCTTTGGCTGTTTATGTGAAATGAGTTTTGTCTTTGTGCTGCCCCTGATGTATTAGTCTTTCACCCTTGCGATCTCAACACAAAGAGGAAGGCTGAATAGGCACAGTAGTGGATCTCCATTACTGTAAATTTTGTACCTTTCACACATCACTGGTTTCACTTTAAAAATATTTTAAAATGCATTTTCTCCATATTTGGTTGATTGTAACTGATACTTCAATCAAACCTGGATTTCTGGTTTAGACCTTGAAATTAGATGGCATTTTTATAGTAACATTTTTAAATTGCTCATAAGATACTTGGTCAAAAGGAGCTGTAGCAATATGAAATTTCATTCCTTGAATGGAATATAAAACAGAAAGAATGTATTTATCAACATTAAGAAAACATTTAGTTGAAAGTGGCCTATCATTATCAGTAACAGAGCCTGTATACACAAGCTTCTTTTTGTATAAACCATGCTCATATTACCATTATCGAAAAGAGCCCTAGTGAAACATTTAGAAAAACAAAACTGCATAATAAATAAATATGATAGATTCTACATTTTGCAATAGGATCTGATAGTGTAGTCCTAGAAAAGAAGTGGTTTTACCCCAGTCTATCTTTAAAGAGCTGTTCTTATCAATTATTATTTGACACCCCCACACACCCTCCAAGGAGCTGTGAGGCAAGGATGGCATGTCCCTGGCAGTCCCCTGGTCTTTATACCCTATACTTAGAAATTCATTGCAGGACTAAAGAGCTCCCTGTGCTTGAGATCTCAAAGATAAACCTTCTCTTTGGGGGAGAGTTACACTTCTGAGCAGAAAGAGATTGCTTACCTTTTCTCCCAGCTCCGTTTTCCATCAGAGCAGAGAAAGACATTAGAAACAAATCTGCCATTAAGTTTAAAGTACCACCAAAATGATGTGGTGAATTACCAAAGCTAGAAGTATGTTTCCACCTGGAAAAAATATTTTAAATGGTTTAAAATCCAAGAGGGCAGGGATAGGAGAAGTAACAGGCACCTGTTGTTTTCTTTCTATTAATGGAAATGTTGCATGTAAATGTGTTTTCTTCACATAAAGATGGATTTGAATGAAGTGGAGGAAATGATCTCTAGAGCAGAAAACCTGTACAAGCAACCATACCTCTGGAACCTTCTGCATTCACTCCCTCATCTTGAATCAAACAGCTTTTATACAGAAGATGGGTTAGCTGCCTTAGCACAGTTTCTTAAAGTTATTCAAAAGTAAGCACTTTTATATTCTTGGAAGTGTTCTGTTTTAACATTTTACCTGCAATTCTTGATCTTCTCACTGACTGCTTAATAAAATAAGCACCCATATCAGTGTAAAAAGGGTGAAATTTTCTTTCTGCTTTTATAGAGGTGTAGTTTTCACCCATTCTGATTCTTTCATAACTGTATTTTTTATCTCTATCCAGCTGAGCAGAGATTTCCTAGGAGTCTCTAACAAGTAGCTTCCTCTTAGCAATGGCTGAAATTAGCCCATTACCTAATATGGCTTTGAACTTTGTAATGGGCTTTGAGACTCTTTCAAAGACAGAATATTTACATATTAATTTAAGAAAATCCTCATTTAGATTCTAATCAACTTTATATGTATGTAGCACTTGGTCAATATCAGGACAATTATTCCATATTAGTTCTCAAGCTTCTCGCTGTCAAAGTAGCTTTGGCTGTTCTCTTGCAAGAAATGAAGCCGTAAGGAAAAACCCTCAGAGACTATATTCTGAATATGAAAGTTTTCTGCCTTAAGTAAAGGACAGTTGGATTCAGAGGAAGACATCGCATCAAAAGCACAGAATAAGAGAAGTATCTACAGGAATTGTTAGCAAAAAGTTAGAAGTGTATTTGCCAGAGTAGGTAATTTATTGTAATAGTTAGGCAGGTAATTGTTATGTAGTCAATTAACATATTTAAAAGGCTAAAAGAGGCCAATAAACCTTGCTGCCTGCCAAGACTTTTTCTTCACCTGTGTCATGGTTTAACTCCAGCTGGCAATAAGCACCACACAGTCCCTCATCATTGCTCATTGGTGGGATAACGGAGAAAATTCGAAGAGTAAAAGTGAGAAAACTCAGGNTGTGTCCCCTCCCAGCTTCTTGTGCACCCCCCTCAAGAAGACGGAGAAGCAGAAAAGGACTTGACTCTGTAAGCACTGCTCAGCAATAACAAGAACACCCCTGTATTATCAACACCCTTTCCATCACAAGTCCAAAACATACCTCCCTCCTAGCTACGATGAAGAAAACTAACTCTATTTCAGCCAAAACCAGCACAATCTTTTAAACTGGTTTTATTTTGATCCATAAATCTTCTCGCCTTCCTTTGCTTTTCCTTCTGTCCTGTGGGAGAAGGGAGTGAGTGAACAGTTGTGTAGGTGCTTGGCTGCCAGGTGGGGTCAATCCACAAGTGATTAATAAGAGGAGACTAAAATGTTATCATTTGGGTTTTGGTTTTTTTAAGACTTTGGTGCCCTTCAGTGACCAAATTTACCATAATTAATGCAATTTGGAAAGCATACCACAAAACCCAATGTTCACTTCTTGACTAGCTTTGTATTACTAATATACATTTCTAGGGGTCTTAGCCCAGGCAGAATTTAGTCAGCAGAAATGATCCTAAATTTACAATTTCTCCCTCTTCCTGGGCTGTGCTATCTTTGCTGTATCTCTTTGAGGTACTTAACAGACCTTCACACCTACTTGGTAAATTTACATAATGTTGGCTTTTTGATTTTTTTTTTCTTCTCTGGCATGTGTTGGAAACTGCTGATCCACTCTAACAAAACTGGATACTTATTTTCCTACTAACAAAGGAATACTCTAGAGGAAATAACTGGTAAATTTAATGTCAGCTTTAAGCAGTAAATTACAGCTACATTAACAAAGAGGGTTGTTTCACAGCTTAGGTGACTGAGACTGGGACTTGTAAGAAATTCAATAGATATATTTTAATCAATGCATTCTCTGATGTGCTTTGTTTAATTTGTTGTGAGAATAAGTGTTCTGTTGCTTTAAAGTTTCTTTTTTTTTCTTTGTGTATTGAGTGGAAGTAAAATACAAGTGTTCTGTGTCCATCCTGTCTTGTGAGGATACAGGAAGAGTGTTTGTGGTGGTTTTGCTCTCACTTTGCACTCATTTTCTCTCATTCTTTGTTTTTTTAAGAGGACATTGGTCCTCTTAGGAGACATTTCCTTAATGAAATTTGAGTGGAACTCTAACTATAAAATTGCAAATTTTAAATGAATAGTCTAATTTGACAAAACATCAGTTTTTCAAAAATAATGAAAGTATTTTAATATTAAATTGCTTGAAGTTCATAGTTTTCCACCAAGCCCTTTCAGTTTTTCTGGGTGTCTAGAGACCTTGATTTTTGTTTTATTTTTAACTTTCAGTACTTTAACATTATTGAAGGATTTAGCTATGATACCATTGGAACAAAGTTTCTATGAAGTGGTGAAGACACTGCTGAATTTAACTGCTGCATCAGTACAGGACAGGAGCTTAAAAGGTAAGGAATTTACTTCAGATTTTTTTTGAAGTACCTTTTGAGGGAATGCATGCTGGGAATTTGTGATAGCAATAACCGTCTGAGCTTCTGCTAAATTCCTGATGTAAAAGGTCTAAGAATTGAACTGTATTGCTGTAGTGCTATTTCTTTGTTGATCTGTTTTTTAAATACGAGTAATTAAATTTCATCAGACTGGCAACTATTTGGTAAACAAAGCATGTTGGTCTAATATATCGTGTTTAGAATGATCTTTCAGTGGTGGATTTTGGAGAGAGACTAAATCACTACAAAAGATAATTTCTTCCATTTGATAGAAAGATAGCCTCCTGTTTTGGAAATGTATGGTAAACATTATGGCTGTTTTCCTTCAAGTGACATTCTTCTGTTGTCATAAATTCTAGTCTCAGTGGAAGAGCTACATTTCCTCCTCTGCTGCTTAAGTATGGGAAATGAGTTTAACTGGGGAAGGTGGGCTGGCCCCAGGACAACTGAAGGAAAGGTCAGGAACAAGTTTCGTTGTCACACTGTCTGGTGACATACGATTATATTCTGTGTGCCGTTGTCTGTCTGCTCTGCATAGAAGGTCAGGCTAAGAATTATATGTGGGCTGAATCCCACTTCAGGTGTGTCCAAACCAAGACTGAAGTGACACAAAGGTAATATGCTGTAGCCCTTGCACAGGGAATGAGCTTGAATTCCCAGGGTCTTCTTGTATTATCCTGGTGCTCTCCCTCTCAAGAATGATTCATATCCAGCCCATATACACACAATTGCATGACTACATGCAGAATTTGACACAGTTCAGAATGGCACCCAGTGGGGTCTGCTGGCAAGCACTGTGCAGGGGATCTCACCGTATCGACTGTTGGAATAAAATCAGATTAAGTGACCTTTCCATACTACTTTGCAATAATGGATTTTATCCTAGTGAAATTGGTGTTCAGGTGCACACTTTTTTTTTGCTTCCCAAAAAGCTGGAAACATTGTACTTGGATTTCACTAAGTATGAATCAACCAGAAGTAACATGAACAGAAAGCAGGAATTATATAAACAGGTTTCCTTTCTTTCAGGTTTTCAGTATAATCTTTCTCTTGGGGATGTTTTGTGGAATCCCCATGGTGTGAGAGCAGAACTTGAATCCAGGTTTGGTTTTGATGATCTTCATGTTGAGAAGCTGCTAAGTTATACAGCACAATTAACAAAGGTAAATAACTTGAAAATTTCTGTGGCAATGGACTGGAAAAGACAGGGTGCTGATATTTCCTATTCCTTTTCACATTCCTCTGTATAAAATTAGTTAAGGTAGAAGCCAGATCCTAAAGACAGTTTCTGAAGCCTTCACCAGATGCTGGCTTGCTCTGAGTGTGATACTATCATCATGCCATAATGTGATGTGTGGGTTGGTGGAGGTGACAAAATTGCCTCTCAGCCTGCCAAAATTATGATGGCTGATGCCGCTTCTTGCTAGTGACCTCTTTTGATGAAAGTAATGTGAATAAAAGGAATGAGGCCTAAGACAAGAAAAATGTAAGCCTGTTTTTATTTAATTATGCCACTGCTGTGGAGGAATAATACAAGGTGAG
>VZTO01020213.1:0-11809 GCA_013400615.1 Syrrhaptes paradoxus
CGGAGCTGTTCAGGTAAGGTGACCAGACATGAGCTGGGCCTGCCGTACATGTGTAGGATTCTGCTTTGCTCCTCTTCAGACTGGCTGCATGGGCAGATGCTGAAAGGTCCAGGTTTAAACTATGCTGATGCAAGCCAGCTCCAGTCTCAGAAATGTGTAGTTGTATAATGCTGGTGTATAATTTCTAAGTTAATGTTCCTGAGCAGCCTGCCTGGAGCACAGCTAGAGCAAACCCGGTTCTGTCTATAGCTGCTGTTATAGACACAGCACATATTATCTGTCTATAGAGGGCCTCATCCACTTGCTCTTCCTGGTCAGGCGGCGTGTAGTAGACTCCCACTACAATGTCCCCTGTCCCTGCCTTTCCTTTGATTCTGACCCACAAGCTCCCTGTTCGTTCCTCATCTAACCCCAGGTAGAGCTCCATGAACTCCAGCTGGTCTTTGACATGGAGGGCAACACCCCCTCCTCATCTACCCTGCCTGTCCTTCCTAAAGAGCCTGTATCCCTGCATTCCAACACTCCAGTCACAGGATCCATCCCACCACATCTCCGTAATGCCAATAANAGCCAACGACTGTTCCCTCTCTTGGACAGATGGATCCCATTCAGCCCCCAGTAGACCAGGCTTCTTGAAGCAAGCCAAACACCTGGGTGTGGCACCACTCCTGCAACCATTTGTTGATGTGCCAGATTCTATCTGCCCTTGATATCATCCTAATTAAGTCTGAGTAAGTCTGACCCAAATCGAGCACTGCATCTTCAGGTCCAGAACAACTGGTGTAACTTAGTGGGGCCTCCAAATTCACATGAGAAATGCACAAGGGCCTTTTAGACTTATGGACATAGTCCTCAGTACAAAATTCTTCGTCTCTTTAGGGATTAAACTCTTGAGAAATCTGGAGAAAAGCTTCAGGGAAGAAGAGGTCACAGCTGGCTGACTGTGAATGTGACCACTGACACTTAACCAAAGCAAGTGCAGAATAAATGCATTAGGGGAAATGTTCTTCAAGAAAGCCATGGCCTGATATCCTAAGTCTGTCAGTATCTGACAGCAGCAAAGGTGAAGGAAGATACTGTTGCTGTGGCGAGAGACAGGGAGAAAAGCAATTTATGACATGTGAAGAATAGTGAAAATGAAAGCTGCAGACAGCATGTAATAGAGATCAGCAAATATGGTGAGCTAAAGAGAAGCTGGAGTGAAAAATTACTGAAGCCTGACTGACCTGGTCAGCTTGTATGTTTTTTGGCAACTTTGCTTCCTTGCTCTTTCCAGGAGCTTGATTTTTTTGGTGTTTGTGTTTTTTTGTTTTGTTTTTATTTACTAATCTCCTCTGTAGCTATATTATTATTATTTATTATCTCGTCTGTAGCTATACTTTACAGATCTGCTTACACCCAGTCCTGGACAGTGAAATGTATGCTGTCTTCAACATATTCGGACCAGGGATGAGGTCCTCCTCTGAATAGGCATTTATAATATTTATGTTGGAGATGCCTCTACTAGCTGGTCATTTGGCAATGCAAAAGGTCTATTAATGTCTGCCAGGAAACCTCTTTTTGTGATCTATATTGCAGTGCTACCTTTACAGTGCTGAGGAAACAAATGTGTTCACAGAGTAACCATTCAGTCTCCAAAGCTATGCAGAGACTGTAGTCTTTTGCATTACAAAGATGGGAAGAGAGGATGGCCCCTGAGCTTTCAGTGAGTGCACATCAGGGTAAGCATCCCCAGTGCTCCCCCAGTTCACAGCTGAACAAACACAGCTTGCTCCAGTTCTAGGTTTTGACTTGCTGCATCCTCAGTTATTTCTTGCAGGAGAGGAGAAGCATGGCAGTCACATAGATACAAACTGGTACAAATATAAGTCTTAAAACTCTCTCCTCTTGCTTTGTCCCAAGTCCTGTGACAACATTTCCCAAATTTTCTCTGTATTACTTCCACATAGAGGATATTCCAGCCAAGAGCTGCTGGTCTTGACAGCTGAGGAAGATGAAAACTCCCACCAACTCCCACTCCACTCAGCCCTGGAGATAATGATCTCCACACAGTGTTTATACACCTCAGTGCTTATTCCTTCTCACATATACCACAAGTCACAATCTTATATTCTCATCGAAGTATGTTCGGCCTGTCACTGACTATTTTACTCGTTAACCCCCCCTAGTTTTTTTAACCTCTTCCAGACCTTCCTTGTTTCTGCAGCTGTTCACACACCCAAAGGTTAGGGAGGCTTATGGCAGTTCACTTGGGATGGCTGTGCAGGGAGACTTTCTTGAAAGAGGGATGAGCAAATAAAATTCTTCTATTCCTTACTATTGTGCCCTCATGATGATAGTGTCTTTTCTGGATATATGAAAATATCAAAAAGTTAGAATAGTATGGGAATGCTTGTTCTGTCCTGGATCATTCCAACTTTTACTTTCAAATGCTTTTCTGCTTCCTTTATTGAGAAATCCTCATTTAGTGTAATTTAATGTTATTGCTACTTTTCCTCCCGTCTCCAAGCTGCCCTGTGTTTGGGCAAATTCACTAATTTCTTACTTATGCAAAAATCCTGCTATTCCCTCAGGGAAGCTTAAAAACGCCTTAAGTTTAAAGCAAGAAAGGCTTTAGAAGTAAATAAAGCCTTTAAAAATAAATAACAGCTTCAAGATCCAGTCTTATATTTACCATGGGTTTGTTTTTTTTTTTGGACAGATTTTTCTACCAGTTTGGTCTGAGAAATGAGAAGTGGCTCTTAGGAAGTTCCAGTAGTGATTTCCAGGCTACAGACTAAAACTCAAATAATTAATTCCTGCTAAACATGGAAGGTAGTACAAATCTTCCTGGACTTAATTCTTCACCAAAGTTATTTTGAAAGAAAACAGTGCATAGCTAAAACTCACCTGTGAAGCACTCATAGCTGGCTTTTAAGGTAACAGCCTGCTATCACATCAAATTTTTCACTTGTTCCATTTCTTCTTATTAATAGACCTTCAAGATTAATATATATACAGGACATGAGTTTCAGCTTAGTGCACAGCTGTATTCGCCAGAATCTTTTCAAACTTCATGTTTTCTACCTATGGAAGGAAAATCCATATGCTGATTGTGTGAGTTTAATTTGAAAATCAGTTATTTCTAAAATTGGTTATGCTGATGACCTTTACCATGGCTTGTGCTAGGTATTTGCTTTTTTTAAACTTATATTTGAAATAGAAAAGTAGTGGGTATGGTGGGCTCTCATTTCAGGATCAGACTTGTTTTTCTATTTATGTTCTTGCACACCTTTACTAGTCTGTAATTCATCTGTTCAGAAAGTGCAAATTATTTTATGGAAAAAAATGTCTCTTTTAAAACATTCTCTGTTGAGCAATTTCCCCCCAAATCCAAAAGGTGTTTCTGAAAGAAGCTGTCTATATACGAAGCAGATTTTCCTTCTTTTGCCATCCCTGTGATAATCTGTCTTGTAGCTTTACTGTGGAGCTGAAGAGGCAGACATGGTGGCTTTGGGACAGCCAGGCAAGCCAAGTTTTCTTGGCTCTCTGTAGGTGAGAATCTGAGGCTCCAATAGCTGAATCCCTGCCACCGTCTGGCTGCTGGCATTCCTACCAGGAGATGGCAGCTGTGAGTGTCGCAGGCTTCCAGTTGCTCCACTGCAGAGCTGAAATTCTGGGCCTGAAATTGCTAATGCTGGATCCAGGGCATCAGAGTCAGGGAAACCTGGCATGCCACCTTGAAGATAGTTTCTGAGGAAATTCACGTGACTGTTTATCAGAGCAGCAGCGGGGTCAAGATATTCCTGAAGTGAGATAGCTTCCTATTTCAGCGTTTCCCAAGCAATTTTTATGTAGAATTCTGAGTTTGTGGAAATTATGAAAATCCCCCCTTTGCCTGAAACTTCAGGGTTTTTTTTGGAAAGATGTATTCTGCATTTACAGTTAAGTGTGCTCTTAAATGCTCCTATCTCTTCACAGTCCTGAACTGACAGAGGTGAAAAGGATCTTGGAAGGATTTTCTTCACCTGTGATGTACTGTTCAAAGACAGAAGATGAATCTTGCCTCTTTATATTTTTCTTTAAGTGTCACTTACTTAGGTAATCCTTCACAGAGGCATATTTATAATATCAAAGGGAATTAAAAAGGATTAAGTGCTTTACATCCATCATGATCGAGTGTATTTTTATGATAAAACGCTTCCACATAAATTAAGTTTTCTAAAATGATTTAGATTATTTATTTACTATTTCTGCATTTTTATGGGCTGTTGTGGGTTTCCTTTTGCTTATCATCAGAAATGTTACTTGAAGGAAATTTGGGAAGTCAGAGAGCATATTCATTTGCTCTGAGACAAGAACAGGTAAGCTAAGATCATGTCACCCAAAGATATTTAGCAAACAATTTCTCAGAACCAGAACAGTCTCTCTGAGGAATGTCTCTTACTGGAGGTTTTAAATTGTCTTTGTAATTAGGAAGTTTTCTCAAATATCAGTTCTAAGTTTGCAAATAAATATTTGTCTGAGTCACATCATGCACTGGACATGGGGAACTTTAGATCATTATTCTCTTCTCTGCAACCTTTTATGCATATGCAGACTGCTTTGATGATCAGTCTCCATATTTTTTGTAGGCTAATTAATCCCATTTATTTCAGCCTTTTTTCTTAGATGCTGTTTTCCCTCCTTCTTGTAACTTTTGTTGCTCTCATCTCAACTGTTTCTAAATAATCTGTCTTTCTCTAAGTGTGTGTCAAAAACAAGACAAAATACTTCAAATAATGCCTTGCCAGCATCAAATTACACAGAATATCAGCTGCTGTGTCTTGCATACAGTAGTACAAAATGAGATTTGCATCTTTTATCATACTGTTATCTTGTTCACTCTTCTTCAGTTTGTGATACATTCCAAATTCCTTAACTGATTTTGTGTGTATATGCATGTGATTGATCCTCCATATATGTACTATTTTCCACTTTACCATGCACTTTAATCTTACTGATTTCAAATAATTTCTCCAATTTATCAAGATCATTTTGAATCTTAATCCTTCTCTGCATAGTCCTCATAACTCATCAAGCTTCGAGCTTGTTTTGCAAATCAACAGGGATAGCATAGAGGACACAGGCACCAAAAAAAAGTAAACTTATTTTTACTTATGTCCAAAGTGACAAAGTAATAACGAAAATAGTACAGAAAAAATAAAGATAAGGTAAAGCAGCAAGACAACAAGCAAACTACTATAGCAAGCACAAAATAAGGTAATGCACCTAATCATTACTACATAAAGTTAGCAATAGTGATTAAGAAAGATACATCACCAATTGTCCTATATTACCATCATCCAGATCCGCAGACACTGGGGAGCCCGTTTACAGGAGAACTCATCCCGGCAATTAGGAAATCTCTATACAGTGCATCCACTGCATAGAGGAGGCTTCCAAACTTCCCTGCAAACGGTCCCCACTTTTATACAGTTAAATAAGCAACTTTCTATCTTAAGCTGCAAAAAACATCTGGTGTGGTTTTTTTGCTTGTTAACTTTTTCCCATGCTTGGCCAGAGCCCAAGAAAAGGTTAAGAAGAAGTAAAGGTGTCTGGTTACCTCTGATTGTGCATCTCTAAACAAAGCCCATCACCACCCTGCCACATTCTGTCAGGTAGAGGTCTGTTTGAAGGTTTGAGTTTATCTTGACCACATTTCTCTTCTCAGTTTAGTTCTGAGAATACCGTGTAAGTCTATGTTAAAGCCTGTCTGAAGTTAAGGTTGTCACATCTAGCTCTACCTGCAGACACAAAAAAATGATGGAGGGTAAGTCGGATTAACAGAAGTTGGTTTTAACAAAGTAAGGCTTGAATACTGTTCAGCAGTATTCTTACTTAAGGAGCACCAGGCCTGCTTGTATTTGCTCAGTGCTGACAGCTTGCAGGACAGGAAGGAAGGGTTTGCCTGAGCAGGGAGGAGGTCCTGGCTGCATGGCCTGGATGGGACAGGCTCCATGTGTACTTGAGGTGGCACTCCTAAGCTTGCATGTTGCACTACTGGCTTTGAGTATTCCCTTAGCAGACCAATTAGATCAAGGGTTTTAAACCCTTTTCAGGTTGCAGTCAAGCACTTGAGAGATGTGCTGGCTCATGCGTAGAGAATTAAACCTTGCAAGATGAGGTTTGCTTTTTCCAGAACAGCCAGTCTTTTGGAAGTATCACAACTGCTTTAGAGAACCCTATGAGATCTACTAAGGATGAGCTTAGCCCACAGTTTGCTTGCAAACCCTCTTCTTTAAATATTTTCTTCAGCCATTTAGTAATGTTAATCACTTTCATCTGGATTCTGAAATAATAAAAGATAATTACACTTTTTAAAACTTTGTGTTTTAATTTACATGTCAGAAATTTTTTTCTAGTTGCTTGTAAACCTTTAAAATGTAAATCCTTTCGCTGTTAGGGGAAAAAAGCACCTTTTAGGGACTTCTGTTGTGATATATTTCTTGATTCAGTTACAGCACATGTGGCTCCCATTCATGCATGACAACAGCTCTTAATCAGAATTTTCAACACAGGGAAGCACTGTGTTAGATATCATAAAACGAAAAGCAGTAACTTGATGTGTTAGTCACTTTCAAAATATTAATTGCCGTTTCTCCCTGAAATTAATTGCTGTTTCTCCCATTTATATTTACATTATTTAATACTATTTCTTATTTTATAATATTATTTGTAAAGTTGAGGATCAACTTAGGTTCTCTCTGAGAAATTAGTGCTAAGTGTCTTAAAGCTGCCTTTGTAGGCTGTAATTTTTCTGTGTTCATCTGCCTACTAGAAGGAACACAATGAAAGTTAGATGCCTGGGATCCCTATGGGGTGAAAGACATAGAATAGGTCATAGAAAACACTGTAACCTTTGAAAAGAATCCTTCATTTTGTGTCCTACTTACAGAAGGTCTGAAAAAGATCTCTTCCTTCCTTCTCTGCTGAAATTCTCTGCATAGATGCAAATGTTTTTACCTCTCTTTCCGGCTCTTTCTGGTCCTTTCTCAACTACAGCAACCCAATTCACTACCTACTTTTTTTCAAATCTCTAATCACTTTTTATTTTTTTTTTTGTCTGGCCTATTCTTAGTGGAGCTACACTGTTCTTGAAGTGGTGTGTCCCCACTGAACACACAACTGGATGCCAAGCAGAACAGAAGGATCATGCAACCTGCCGACAACAATCGTGTTGATATGACCCAGTGTGACTGTGTGGCTTTTCTGTCAAGCTTCTGCTAGTGGTAAACAATGCAACATATGGCCATGTTTGGACCAGCTGAGCTCTATGCTTGTTTTGCCCACTCAGATGTAAGGGAGAGAGTTTGGATAATAGGCTTGGCAAATATTTCTGGAAGCCCTAGAGCATCAAGTAGCTTCTTCTGCTGGTCCAACATTCAGTAATCTTAACTATCCAGTAAAACAAAACAAGCATCTAATATGAAAGCAAGGAGTAACACCCTGCAAAAATGCCACTGTATATTTAAAAAGTTGATTAGAAAATGTGGGAATAAAAATAAGGGAAAATTATTAGATCCATTTTGTTTTCCAGGTACGAAATAGATTGTGTCTAGAAGTGAAAGGAGGTTTCAGTTGTTTCTAGAGGTGAAAAGGTAGGCTATGTCATACAGTCATTGACTTTGAACAATATTCAGGTTTTGACAAACAGAAAAAACTGCCCTCCACCCATAGATTTGCAGCTGCAGAATGATTATTTGTTCCATTTTCCCACAGTAATTTCTAAGTGGACATGTTCGAGCTTAGATGAATCTTCAAGCTCTGTGGTTCTTAAAATTTGGTCTCAACACAGAAATGAAAAGGTTTGTTTTCTCCACCACCTCTACCAAAGAACTGACCAGGTGGCACCATATCTAGCAGTGAAGTGATACAAGACCGAGCCAAGTTCTGGTAGCTGATAAAAGAAGCCTCTTGAAGAATGTTCCCATATACCTCAGCCTGGGCACGTGTCAAACCACTTGGCCAACATGCTGAGGCAACCAAAACCCAAGGTGTGTTGAGCTTAAACAAATATGTCCTGCCTCTCAAGCAGGGCTTATGAGTGTAGATCATTGTTTTACCAACTGCAGCCATGCTTTGGGATGGTTTGGGCAGAGTAGCTCAAAGTGTGGGAGGGTTAAGTTTCACAGAAGATACGATGTAAATATACCCTCAGCGGATTAAATTTGGGAAGAAAAAAAATGTTCTCATAGCTTTGGTTTGCTTATGGTTGAATAACAGTTGCTGTTCTATTTTGTGTTACACACCTAGCTGAAAGCAAAATCAGTGTGTTGCCATAGAAATTAATATCATAGAATCATGGAATAGTTTGGGTTGGGAAAGACCTTAAAGATCATCGAGTTCCAACCCTTCTGCCATGGGCAGAGACACATTCCACTAGACCAGGTTGCTCAAAGCCTCATCCAGCCTGGCCTTGAACACCTCTGGGAATGGGACATCCACAGCTTCCCTGGGCAACCTGTTCCAGTGTCTAACCACTCTCACAGTGAAAAATTTCTTCCTAATATCTAACTTAAGACTACTCTCTTTCAGCTCAAAACTCTTACCACTCATCCTGTCACTAACACTCGCTGATCAAAAGTGCTTCCCCATCTCTCCTGTAGGCCCCCTTTAAGTGCTGGTCCCCACAGAGATTTCTCTTCTCCAGGCTGAACAACTCCAACTCTCTCAGCCTGTCCTCATATGGGAGGTGCTCCAGATCTCTGATCATCTTCATGGCCCTCCTCTGGACCTGCTCCAAGGGGTCCATGTTTTTCCTGTGCTGAGGACTCCAGAGCTGGATGCAGCACTCCAGTTGGGGGTCTCATGAGAGTGGAGCACCTCCTTTGACCTGCTGGTCATGCTCCTTTTCATGCAGCCCAGGATATGGCTGGCTGTCTGGGCTGCAAGCACAGACTGCTGGGTTGTGTTGAGCTTCTCAATATGAATATGAAAGCCTAAGTCTGAACATATCCATATGTGATGATTACTTGCAATTTTTCAATTAAAAATATGCAGGGAAAACAAAAACCTTCTGTTTCACAATACTTGTGGATAACAAATGGGGAAGGCAGTTGTGCTTCGGAGGGACAGAACTATCAAAACCACAAATACAGCCATTGACTAATGTTGCATGAGCAGTCACCAGCTCTAAGCATGGGACTCCAAAAATAGCCACAGCACACATGGCATATGCGTGCACCACAAGCACTAAAGAGCATATCCCAACAGATGCTAATGTGGCTCCAGAAGAAGGTCCCTTCCAGCCCCTCTGTGGCCAGGAAGGCCCAGGATAGTCACTGCCACAGAACATGTGGCCACTGTTGTCCTCTGTTGTGTCTTTGTCTGGCTGTTTGCTGGGAACTGGGGGTGTCCTTTTGTTACCGGGCCCTGCTTTTTCCCTCTTCCTGCCTTCTCCTGCCATATCACAGACATCCACCATGGAGGTGTCCCCTCAACAGCTCAACCACCTTGGCAGCCATAAAGGCTGCCTAACTGTGGGGTGGCTGTAGGAACCCACCCAGGAGAGCCTTACTGGCCCTGGTCTTTTTTTCTTTTACCTCCCTTGTTTTCTAGAGTAAATAGGATTTATGTTTATGGCTGATGATTTTCAAAGACTGGATAGAACATAAACTTTGATTTCAAGGTACGGTGTTCAAATCATACCTAGGTGAACTAATGGAAAAGGGGAACACTTTAACAAGCTTTTGTCTGATATACCAACTGTATCAAACCTAGAGCTAGTAGGAAGCCTAATGCTGGCTTTGTCGCTAGCCTTACATCATTTTTGGCAAATCATTTATTCTGATCTATGTCTAATTGTCTTCCTTTAAATTATAATAATACAGAACTGCTGTAAGTATGAATTAGTTGCATATTAACAGGATAATACTTCAGTAATATGTCACCATTTCCTCAAAATGGAAACAAACACTGAGGACTCAGTATTTTATTCTTCTGTGATCTCCTCCAAGCCAGGCTGAGTGCCTGTGGTTGGAACACGCAGCTTCTCCGTGCCCTGTTCTAGTCAGCAGCTGGCATTTGATTGGCAGATAATGTGGTTTTTAAACTTACTGTCTCTAGGAAACATCCCTACACCCTCCGGCTCCCCCACACCCTTGCACCTAGGTGCTTTCATTTGCTGTAATGGCACTTTCTCCCTTTTCTTCAAAGTCAAGGCTGTTTATCTAGTTATGTTCTACTTATACACATTTGTTTTGATTCAAAAAGTGTATTTTCAAGTCACAATCCTGCAAAGGAATTTGTAAGACTGTAAGCTTTGAGCTTTAAGAGCAAAACATTCTTTTTTTTTTTTTTTCCCCATGAACTTGCTTTGTACTTTATTATGAAATAGCTCTATCTTGGTTCTCCAAGGGCAAAACAAATATTTCTTCTAGTACATAGGTTCCCACCTTCCTAATTATCATTTCACAGGACGATCCCTCCTCAGAAAGACTGACTGCACATGAAAAAGAGAAGATAAATGAATTTCTTAAAGGCTAGTGATAAAATATGAATGGCTGTAGGGCAGTTTAGTCACAGGTTTCTTTTGTTATAACTGTGACTGAAAGCTGCTGCCATTGAACATGTTGTTTTTTATTCTGTAACATACCTTGTGCTCTCTGGAAAGGATTCCACCTAAGTCAGTGTTTTTGAGTTTTGAGACTAGTTGAGGAGACTGTGTTATTGAGTTATGAACTGGAAAGGTGACATAAGTCAGGACTGCTAGAAGTATCTGTCTTGCCCACATCAGGAAGAGACTGCAAATATTTCCTGGATAAGACATTCCAATTTCTGCCCAATAGATTTGTTGTTTTATTTTTTCTTAATTCCAATTAATTCTTTATCTGTGGAAAAAAAGGCTGATTTTTCAACTTGGTGGCTTTCTCCTTCTGATACTTTTTTATTTTTGAAATTTGGACATATACTGTTAATTGGCAGTGATAATTCTCAGTGTCATATTGACATTTTTCATGGTAAGTGCAACTGAGAGCCCCACATAGCTTTCCTCTGTGCCTTGTTGTGCTGAAAGTGGCCTTATGGCTGCGGAGCACATGATCTAGAAAAGGCTGGTGAGTGGGTGTTGTATTTGTGTAAAGTAAGCTGCAGTGAATGGAAAGTAGGAGTTTCAGGTCAGACAAAACATGTGATGTGAGAGCAGTAGTGGGCGGAGGGGGGAAGGGCGCCTTTTTGGGTTCTTCAGCACTGTGAAATCAGCAGGTCAATGAAAAATCACAATCCTTACTCATCACACTTGTCCATGTGTATTGCAAGCTGATGAGAGGGCATTGCTGCAAAGCAGCTTCTGGGAAACTGCCTGAAGGCGTATAGCCATGTCAGAATAAAAGCAGTGGTAGTCTGTACCTCTCCCAGTGAAAATTTCAGGGTCTGGATGAGTCTGGGAGAGGAGGTACCAAGAGGATTCCCTTGGCAAAGAGATTTGTTCTGTCAGTGATGTGAGCTGAAATTGGAGATTCTGCAGCTGCAATGGCTGCCTTCTTGATTAATGAACTGGGGAGTGAACTGGAAAATATTCAGAGATAAAATGAGCTGATCTTGCTAGAACAGACATAATTTTGTCAGGGCTGTAACAGATTCATGTTCTCTGAGCTGCAGGCAAGGAAAGGATCTGTGAAATACGTTCACCTGGGTTATAGTATCCTTTTCTCAAGGAAAACCCAACCTCAGCATCCTCAGCATGTCTCCATCCAAATCACAATCAAACCTATATTTATTCATTTGTTTGATGATTCCTGGAGGACGTCAGGAACAGTAGATGCAGATTCACAGCAAACTCACTACCCTG
>VZTO01020214.1:0-23866 GCA_013400615.1 Syrrhaptes paradoxus
CTGGGCATGGGGATGTTCAAACCTGCTTACAAATGTTGGGCGCTGATTTTGGAGTTGCATTTGGGCTGCAGGGGGGGTGTCTGTAAAACAGAGGTTCCGCTCTAAGGGCGTGTGTCCCAGGGGTTCGTCCAGCTGAGTGTGGGACTCGTGCTTGTGGAGCACAGACCAGCTGCAGCAGGAAGGTCCGTGTGGAGGGTGTATCTAGGTCCTGCCTCACCAGGAGGGAGGGCATGGATCCAGGGGGTGCGAGGCTGGAAACCTGGGGAGGGAGGCAGGACTTTGGACAAGGAGGGACCCTGGCAGGAGGCTGATGTGGGGGGGCAGCCCTGGGACAGGGGCAGCAGGGACTCGGGCATCCCAGCCAAGGCGCAGGGGGCATCTGGCCCCAGCTCAGGACAGGGCTTGGGTAGGGGCTCACAGGAGATCACCCTGGGGAACAGGGACCTTGGACTTGGGCTTTAGCAATCTGTGCTTGGAAAATGGGTCTGCTCATGTCATACAAGTCATAAGAGTTTCCTGTAATTTGTGATCATCTTGGGTCCAGGGCCGCACTTTCCTCTTTTGGAGGAGCACATGCTGCTGGGGCTCAGCCCAAGCCGATGCCCATGGCCACAGGGACCTGCTCACCTGATCCAATGTGTCTAATTGCCAAGGGGTGGAAACTCTAGCTCCCAGGATGAACGGAGGCTGCTGAGCTCGAGGGATACCCTGCCCACATGGCTGTGTCCCGTACTGAGCAGGAAGGATGCCAGCTCCAGCCACCCCCAGGAAGTTCATCCCCAGCCTTGAGAGGTCCTTCGCTTCCTTGCCAAGCCCGTTTCATGGGGCCGTGATCTCTGCTTGGCAGGGGTACAGGGCATTGATGTTGAGCAGCTGGAGGACCTGAAGCAGGCAGGGTTCGATGCCCAGCCTACACAGATGGTCCTGACAGCAGATGGGCCGAGGCAGATGCAGGAATGCCTGCTGCTGGGTTCACTAGGGCATGTCCTCTACACCCAGCGTGGTCATGGCCTTCTTGGGAAGCTGCAAAGGAAGACAAGCTATCCGAGCCTTTCGCGACCTGCTCTCTGTGCTGTTCTCTGCATCCCAATGACCTGAGGGTGCCAGAGACCCGGTGCCCGTGGCATTACCTGTGATCTCGTGCTGCCGCAGCTCGTTGTATCTGTAGGACTGCTCCAGGGGCTTGATGGAGGCATGGTAGATCTTCCTCAGCCGCTGCAGCACTCCTGTGGAGCAGAGGAACACGGATGGGTGAAAGGCAAACCCCACCACCCCAGCAGAGTCCCTCCTAGGTAAGCCGCTGGGCATTCCCTGCGGATCTTGAGGGTGACTCAGCTGGGGATCAAGGGACTTGGCTCACAGTTGAAATCTTGGCCAAACTGATCCCAGTCACACATTTTGATGCCCTTCCCCTGCTAATGTGTCCTGCTGGGCACTGTCCCCATCTACTGCTAGTCTTGTACGTGCCAGTGGGTGACGGAACATCTCTTGTTAATGCTGTTTAGCACTCAACACCCGTGATCCCAAAAAGCCACCATGGTGCCAGGGACCCCTGGCACAGCCCCTACGCTGCTCGCTGGGTGAAGGAAGGAGCTTTTCCCACAGCAGTTTTTATCACTTTCCTTACAGTCTGTACTGCCCGTGGGGCCAGCAGAAGCAAGCCTTATAATAACAAAACCTAATAAATAATTAGAATAAAAATCCCAACCCTTTATTAGCAGTTGCCCCAGGTTTCTCTGGGCAAGGATGTGGCTGGCTTCGGCTGATTCACCAGCTGCATCCTGCAGCCTCTCTACCCTCCTAATTCTTGTATGCCCTTGGGGCTGTCTTTAAAATACCTAAAATATATTAACCCAAGAGCAGTAAAAGGGCTGTTATTAATGATATGGTGCTGCTGGACCTACAAGAATTAAGGTTAAACCAAAATGCTCTAGGGAAGGAAAATCCCATCCCTGCCTGCTCTTGGTGCAGCAGAATGGTGCGGAATGTGTGTTGCAGGGATCCTGTGGCCTGATGGAGCAGGACATACACAGCTCGGTGTCACCCAGGCCCCCTCACCTGAGAAATCATCAGCAGGTTTGTCCTCGTTCAGCTTGAGGGTGTTCTCCAAGTGGGACCGGTCGCGCTTGGTCGGCTCGCTGGCATCTTCAACGTCTTCTGCAGGAAAAAGGCAAAGAGACCTGTTAGCGCGGGAGGGGGAATCCACACGGGAGCTCACACAAGCTACTGCCGGGGAGTGGGCTTGGGGAGCACACACACCCCAAACCCACAGACCCGCCGAGCACTTTGGCAGCCGCCGTTGCCTTTGGCATGCCATGCGGATTCTCTTTTGCGAAGGCTCCTGGAGGCTTGGCAGAGGCTGCTGGGGGAAGCAGCGTGGGCAACTGCTTGGCTCCAAGGAGGGGCCGGCGAGGGAGGCACGCTGTCTCCCGGGGGGAGGGAGGGCTGGCCGCTCGCGGGGAATGCAGAGGACGTGCCTGGAAAGGGCTCCAGGGCTGGGGTGTAGCGTGAGCACGCACGGCACCCGCTCCCCATGGGGCCCTGCCTGCCCCGGCGCTCCCCTGGCAGCTGCGGCTCCTCTGGGGCTAAGCCTCGGCTGCGGGCGCGCTCTGCTCTGCCTCTCTGTCTGCACACTCCCCCCAAAATTGTGCATTGAGCCTGAGATGTGTGCGAGGCTGGGGCTGGCTCTTGAGAGCGCAGCCAGCCTGACCCGTCCCCGCTGCCTCGCCTTTGCCGATGGGATCGTTCCCTCCTGCTTCTCCCACCTCGGCCCCCATATCAGGCTGGAGCCCTCTGCATGGAGCCCTGGCTTGGGGGGACCCTGGGGACCCCACAGCTCTGTGCCAGCCCCTGGGACCAGAAGGCAGCTGCCTCTGCCTGGGGTAGCACCCCAGTGTCCCCAAGACAGGGAGACAGGGGTGTCCTTGCCCTGGAGGTGCTGGCTCACCCAGGGCCCCATGCAGCTCCAAGTGCTTTTTGATACTGGGAGCTGGGTCGGGCTTTAGTGGGGGTTTGGGGACAGGTCTGGGGACAGGCGGGTCCTGGCTGGGCTGGGGATGCCTGAGACTGTCTACCAAGTGGTGGGCTGAGGAAGGCGTTTTAACTTGCCAAGTAAAGCCACGGAGATCAAACTGGGTTTCCCCTTCAGCACAAATGGAAACTTTTTGAGCTGGGACATTAGGGATGAAAGCAGAAAAAGACTCAGCTGGGTCCAAAGGTTGCTGCCCAACCCGTGGGCCAAAGTCCACAAGTATTTCTAGGAAATCGTGGTGCGGGGAGTCCCTTTTCCTTAGCTAGCCTTTCACTAGGCTAGAGTGGCCAGAGCCAGTGCTTTGGCAACTCGTCAGGCTGAATTGGCTCTTCAAACCTTCCCCACGAGGCAAGGGTGGGTGGACAGGAGACCCACGACCCTGGGCAGCATCCTGCCTGTGCACCACGAGAGACGGGCTCTGGAGGACGTGAGGGTGGAGGATGAAGAGCCTTTAAGAGGTCTGCGGGTGCTGAAAGGGGCCTGGGTGTTAAAAATCTTATCCATGTGCACAGCCTAGAGGAGAAATCACAGGCTTAAAGTGCAGTGAGGGAAATATCAGCCAGCTTTGGTATTGCTGCGATGAGCACCTGCATTGCAGGCGTCCACGGGCTCCTGCCTGCGCCCTCGCTGCCCGCGGCCGGCCCAGCCGTGCAGCGGTTAGGGGTAGGCATGGGAAGCACAAGCGTTAGGAGAGGGCCATGCACTAGGCGCGGTTTAATGTGCCAAGCTCAGCTCCGCCGGGGGTTGATAGTAGGTCACTCTGGCTGCTACAGCACACCGAGAAGAAAAGACTCCAACCTATCTGGCCGTGCCGGGGCTCAGCGGCAGCAGGGTGGGTGCTGTGGCCTGGTGGGCTCACCGCTTCTGCCAGCGATGGCTTGTCTGCAGGGGGGTCTTCTGCTGCTGGTGGGTTTTCCACCGTTGCCGGTGGGTCTTCTGCTGCTGGTGGGTTTTGCACCGTTGCCGGTGGGTCTTCTGCTGCTGGTGGGTTTTCCACCGTTGCTGGTGGGTCTTCTGCTGCCGGCGGGTCTTCTGCTGCTGGCAGATCTGCTGCTGGTGGTGGGTTTTCTACTGCTGCCAGCGGATCTTCCACCACTTCTGCAGGGTATTCTGCTGCATCCCCACAGGGTGGGTGCTGGCAGCTGGCAGGGCCACCCCCATCATCATCCTTGCTGGCAGATGCTGGTTTGCCAGGGCCATTTTTGCTGGCTGTTTTCTTGTCGCTCCCTTCAGCTTCATCCTCTGGCCCTGCTGGCCCAGCACTATCTTCCTCAGACTCTTCCTCAGACTCTTCCTCCTCCTTAGATTCTCCCTCCTCCTCGGACTCTACCTCACCTCCATCTTCCTCAGACTCCCCCTGCTCATCATCTTCCTCTGAGCTCTGCTCGCCCCCTTCCTCTCCCCCCTCGGGAGCAGACACAGCTCTTGGCTCCTGCATTTTCTCTTCCCCAGGCTGCTCTTCCTCGGTGCCAGGCTTCTCATCCTCCCGGGCGCGGGAGCCATCCTGTAGGCCAGGCTGGCGGCTCCCTTCATGGCGTGCTGCCTCAGGGGCGCCCAACATGGCATCCTCCCCTGGGCCCTGCGCCTCACCAGGCCCCTCCTGGCCCTTCTCCATGGCGATCTTCTCCGTCTGGCCATCCCCTGGCCCCGGGTCCCCGCTCAGGCCACCTGCCGGCTTTTCCTCCCCCTCGCCACGTCCCTCCTCAGCGGTGCCAGGCAAGGAGGCGTTGGCAGTGCCGCCATCTTGGTTCTCCTCAGGGCTGCCATCGGCCGCCTTCTCCTCCAGCCTGGGCTCTGTGGCTGGCAAAGGGCTTTCGGCAGCGCCGCCAATATGCTCCGTGCCGGGGGCGTGGGGCTCTAAACGATGAGAACAGCTCAGTCAGTCTCACCCGCGCTGGCACGCGGCTACCGGGGCACCCGCCGCACCCCATCAGTGCCGGGGGGGCCCTGAGGGAGTGTTGGTGGCTGTTACCAAGAGGATTGAACTCTTTCCTAAACCTTCTCTAGTTCCAGCTCAATTTTCTGGCCCTGTTGCAAGAAGCTGGCTGCAAAGAGGTGTTTTTTTGGTGGGGGGCAGAGGCAACGCTAGCAGGGGCCCCATGGCTGCACTGTCTGTGGCTGCTGGGGGCTGTGGCTGCTGCCCACCACCAAGCGCTGCAGGAAGGCGGCAAAGCAGCCCTGAAAAATGGGGTGGGGGGGATAACAAAAAGCGTAGCTCGAAGGGCTGCGGGCACTTGGCACGTTAAAAGGGTCCTTCCCCAGCCCTGCCTCAGGAGAGCATCCCCAGCACCGGCCATGGCGGGTGGCGGGGAGAGGGGGAGGAGGAGGAAGGGGCGAGGGGGAGGAAGGAGCGAGGGGCTCCCCAGCATGGGGCCCTGCCTTTCCACAGGCGGGGCCTGACCCCGGCAGCAGGGCTTGGGAGCTATTTATTGTGAGCATCCCTTCACTAGGAAAGCATTTGCCGCGCTCTGCGGCTGGCGGGGACACAATGAGTTTGTTCTGCGGCCCGGGGTGAAGCCATCCGTATTTTCCATAGGCCTCCAACTGCAATTTAACATTAGTCAACGGGTGCCAAAAATAAAAGATCACCAGCTATACTGTCTCCGTTACAAACAGTTGCTGCTAGTCTAAATAATCCCCCAAAACTTCTAATGCCTGCATACCAGGGAAGAGTTTCAGAGGAAAATAATTCCTTTGTACTCCAGCTGGCAAGCAGATGCCAACCAGGAAAAAATGCCACCTCCACCCAGGCTGCGGGGAGCCGGGCACGGGCAGCCGGCCGGCAGCCAGCCCTCTGCTCCTGCTCCTGTGCCACAGCCGTGCCGGGGAGCCGCAGGGCCGTGTGTCCTGCAGAGCGTCAGCAGGGCTTTGGCAAAGCCAAGGTGCTGGGGCACGCTGAGCTTGGCCATGGGGACCACAGTGGCCGAGCACAGGTGCCAGCCCCAAACCACTCTGCCCACTGCAGGCCAGTTTGCCGTGATGCTGGGCAGGACGCTGTGTCTGTCTGCGCCGGGGCCAGCGGTGCCATTAGCCGGGAGCCATGTGGCAGCGTTGGGCTCACGCCGGGGACGAGCTGTGCCAGCAGCGGGTGGCAGGGAGGGATGGGGCGTGCTGCAGCCTGCCAGGGTTTCCAGCCGCTCTCATGTGCAGCCTGGCATGCTGGAGCTGCCGCCATCCCCGCGGCCCCTCGCCCTGCCGAAACCGGATGCGTGGGTCACCCTCGCTCTGCCCTCGCCGACCTGCCCTGTCCCTGGCTGGCACGTGGGTCACAGGTGCCTCCAGGCTCCCGATTCAGCTCCCAGCCGGAGGGGGACGGGTCCCGTGGAGCTCCCACCTGCTTCCCTCCCACCTGGAGCACTCCTCTCCCTCGGGCCACCTTCCCGAGCCTGGCCAGACCCCCCGGGACCCCTCAGCTGGGGGTACCCACCCTGCTGGGAGCCGTGCTGTGTCTGACCTGTGAAGCCCCAGATGGCAGGGGGCCAGCACGCCCCTGGTGACCAGCTTGTCTCTGCTGAGGGTCCCCTTGGCCGATGGGGACAAGGATATTCTGACCTGGGCCCCAGAATAGCCGGGGTGAGCTGGAAGGCTTGGAGGGAAGCGCAGCTCCTCGGGTGGGTGGGTGGGTGGGGGGGAGCAGGACCTGGCAGAGGAGACCCTGCATGTCCCAGAGGCTTTGTCTGGGGTCTCGGTCCCCTCTGACCCAATGCAGTGGGACAGAGGGGCTGTCACCCACCGTGGCTGGGCACAACAGCAGCCCCAGTGCCCACCACGAGCCATTCCCTGAAGAAGGGAAATATTCCCTGGGTGTCCAACCGGGATATTCCTGCTGGTGTGCTGGTCACGGGCTTTATTTCCTGTGACCTTCAAAGTCTGATACAAAGTCCCTCTCCCCTCTCCACCTCCTTCTCCCTCCTGTTTCCCCTACATGGTCTCCAAATCCATCCCAAGGCGAATTGTGNGCTCCCACCTGCTTCCCTCCCACCCAGAGCACTCCTCTCCCTCGGGCCACCTTCCCGAGCCTGGCCGGACCCCCCGGGACCCCTCAGCTGGGGGTACCCACCCTGCTGGGAGCCGTGCTGTGTCTGACCTGTGAAGCCCCAGAGGGCAGGGGGCCAGCACGCCCCTGGTGGCCTGGTGACCAGCTTGTCTCTGCTGAGGGTCCCCTTGGCTGATGGGGACAAGGATATTCTGACCTGGGCCCCAGAATAGCCAGGGTGAGCTGGAAGGCTTGGAGGGAAGCGCAGCTCCTCGGGTGGGTGGGTGGGTGGGGGGGAGCAGGACCAGGCAGAGGAGACCCTGCATGTCCCAGAGGCTTTGTCTGGGGTCTCGGTCCCCTCTGACCCAATGCAGGGGGACAGAGGGACTGTCACCCACCGTGGCTGGGCACAACAGCAGCCCCAGTGCCCACCACGAGCCATTCCCTGAAGAAGGGAAATATTCCCTGGGTGTCCAACCGGGATATTCCTGCTGGTGTGCTGGTCACGGGCTTTATTTCCTGTGACCTTCAAAGTCTGATACAAAGTCCCTCTCCCCTCTCCACCTCCTTCTCCCTCCTGTTTCCCCTACATGGTCTCCAAATCCATCCCAAGGCGAATTGTGCTGATCTGCAGATGGCCGGCCGATGAGCAGCGAAATGGGCTGAAGGTTACGGGCTTAACACCCTCCGCGCGGCCGCTGGAGGCTAAAAATATGGCCCAGCAACTGTACGGGAGAATCGGGAGGAGCCGCTCAGCGGGGTACGGACGGCGCAGCACCAGCCCCCTCGGCCGCTGGCCCCAGCCCCTCGCCCCACTGCCAGCCAGGGTGACGTCCGCACCTGCGGGTCCCCGTGGGCTCCAGGAGGGGTGTGGGGACAGCCACAGTGTAAAGTGACACCGGGGCTCCCTGTGTTTGCACCCTGCCTTGTGCCAAGTGGCTGGGTGGCATCGACAAGGAGCCCTCGCCCTGCTGCCCTTTGGGACCTGACCTCCCAGAGGGTCTTCGGCTGCCCACCCCAAATCGCTCCCCTCCATCTGCAGGGGCTGGGAGGGCTGTTGCCTGCCTGGGGACACTTTCCGCAGCAGTGACAGCACCCTGGGCACAGCTCTGGGGACACAGAGCTCACAGCAGGGCTCAGAGTGCCATGGGATGCCACAGCTGGTTTACACCCAGGAAAAAAATAGGGTTAAAAAGGATGGGATGGCTCCCAGGGGGCTGAACGTGACCCTGCCACCGTGTCCCCTCCATCCCTGCACGGGGCCATATGCAGCACCCCAGTGCCGAAATGGGTCCTCCAGGAGGGACAGCCCCTGAGGCCAGCGCCGGGGCCGGCTAGGGGGGACAGATGGGCACAGGTGGCCCTGGGAGGGACGCTCTCCCCCTCCAGCGGAAACCGGAGCCCGGAGCGTGGGGCCGGTGATGTGCAGCTCCACGGGGATGGCTTTTCGCACGCCCCCTGCCCGGATCCCGGCCCTGCCATGTGAAGGGGAGTTATCCGCCAGCTCCTGCACCTCCTGCTCTCCCCTCGGCCTCTCTGGGGGGCTTTGGGGGGAACTCGCACCCCAAACTTGTCCGTCCCTTCCTTCTGGGGGAAGGACAAGACTGAACAAATCTGTGCTTTGTTCTGGTGAAGCCTTTTCAAACCTCATGGGAAGTGGCCGGAGCCAACGGAGCTGCAGCCCCACAGCACTTGGCCCTACCCCAGGCTGCTGGGCAGGGGTCTGCTGGGGAGGGGGTGCAGCACCTGGGGATCCCACTGCTCCATGCCACTACCAGCCAGCAGCCTGGCTGCTGGAAAAAGTCAGTCAAGGCGGATTAGCCCCGTGAGTGTGACGTTTCTGCAACCGGTAACCCTCCCTGGGGCTGGGGGAGCCCAAAGCGGGGGCTGAGCCCCTCACCCAGCCTCAGGCCTGGGCACCCCAGACATGCAGCCCAGCCCTCGGCACTCAGCCAGAGCGTGGCAGAGGAGAGCATCTCCTCCCTGCTCTTCTCGTGCCTCAGTTTCCCGCTCCACGCCATCCCAGCAGAGCCTTGCGAAGGAAGCGCCGGTGCTTCACCGCCCTTGGGCAGCTCCCGTGGCTGCGGGCACCAGGGCAGGCAGGACCCCGGCTCCAGCACCAGTTTGGAGCCGGTCAGGCCAACACCTTCACCAACTGGGAGAGGAAAGTGTCCCCAAGTGGCTCAAGAAGCCCAGCGGACACAGGCACGCGGGAGGCTGAGGATGGGGTTGGCTGTCCAGAGCCTCGCGCACCCCAAAGCCCAGGACATCCCGCCACAGCATCCCACCCAGCAGCTTCGGGATCCAGCAAAAGGCAAATATTTTCCTTTTTTTTGATGCAGAGGCAAGCGGGGGTATAGGAAACAGCTTTGTCAGACTAATTTGACCTTATTTGTGGCAGAGATTTTAATTTTAGTTGGAAAAAAAAAGAAATTGATTGGATTTCTATAAATAGTTGGCTAGAACTGCATGATATTTTGATTAAGAAAGAGTAAAGAAACCTCACCAGGATGCACCGAAGGGATTAAAACCAGGCTCGGAGCTTTCTAAATATAGAGATGGAAACGGGGAATCACTTCTGCGGGGTGGTTTTTCAACTGCCCCCCCGCAGGGTTCCCACCCCAACGATTTGGAAGAAAACCTGAGCTCCTGATGTGCAGAAGACACCAAGATTGGAGCGGCGGAAAATAAAGGATCTGGGGAGATAAATAAAGGCTGGGGGAGATGTGGGTCTGCGAGTGAGCAGACTGCAGGAAAACGAGATGTATTTTGGCACAGGCAGATGTCATGCGGTACTTTGAGGAATGTCCCCCACCCTGTGGTGGTCCTTGTGGGGTCCACAGCCCCAGGGGATGCTGAGGGACCTGAGGATGGGGATGGTGGAGTGGGGAGCATTGTGCCATGGGTGGGACCGGAGCCCCTTCCTCCAGAGGAGGGACTTCTGTGAGGTCCCACTGGTCCTCCAGCAACGGGAGGCTTCACCGACCCACCCCAGGGCTCTGCTGGTGGCCCCAAGGGACATCCTCCTTTATGCACTCAGGGTGGCCCTTCCCTGGTGACGACTCCCCATCCCTCTTATTTGGTCACCCCAAGGATTCCTGGTCACCTGGGCAGGACAGGGCAAGCCCATGGGCTCCTCAACCTGGATTTTAATGCCTGGTGGTCCCTTGTCCCACAAGATCCTCAAATCCTTGGGGATGTCCAGCAGCAGTCCCCAGCCCTGGGGGTCTCACCCTCACCCCCAGCAGCAGGACAGGGGACCCCAGCCCCTCCATCCCAGGGCTCCGAGCCCTTTTCCACGGTGTGTCCCCAGGAGTGTGGCAGGGTCGAGCCACGCACCCGACTGACACCGGCACCACGCGGGCACTGCCACTGCCCCAGCCTGGCTCAGGGTGCCCGGCCGGAGACTCCCCGGCCCCTCCACCAGCCCCCGCCGGCACACGAGCTCAGCGGCTTCCTCAGGCTATCGCTTACAAGGGAAATGTCCCCACGCGCTGAAAATAGCCCGGCCGAGCCCTGCCAAGGCCCCGGCACCCGCTGCCGTTCCTGCGGCGCCTGGGGAACGGGCGATTTGATGAGTGATTCGGTCACCCTCGCACCCGCCACCCGAGCTGGGGTTTCAGCACCCCGGCAAACCCACGCTCCTGGCACCTGCGTGGGGCTGGCAGATCAGCGAGTGGGGACGTGGGGACACAGTGGGGACGTGGGGACACAGTGGGGACATGGGGACACAGTGGGGACATGGCGAGAGTGCAGCCCACCAAGTATTGTCCCTGGAGGCACCACAGCCCTCCCAGCCCCACAGGGATCCGCGGGTGCCCCTGTGTCACCAGGGCTGTGCCCAAGCAAGGTGTCCCCGACACCNTGGTTGTGCCGGTGCTGAGGATGGAGGTGAGCCCAGTGGAGTGTCATGGGGACACAGTGGTCCCCCACCTCTGGGGATGCTCATTGCCCTGGGGGGAATTTGCCTGGGATGGTCGGGATGGAGAATGCCTATGGGTGCTGTCACCTGAGGTGACACAGCCCACCTTTGGAGCCAACTCCAAGATGTTCTGTCCCGGGAGGTGGAGCCCACCCGCAGGTGACACATTTCAGCTGACGGAGCCCCACCCTCAGGTGACATGTTCAAGGTGATGGAGCCCACCCCCAGGTGACATCTCCTGGGTGATGGGGAACACCTCAGGATGCCATGAGGCCACGGTGATGGAGCTCACCCTGAGGTGACACATGCCCGGGGTGGTGGCCCACGCTCGCTGTCCCCAGGAGAGGCAGGTGCCAGCCCATAGTGCCCTCTGCACGTGCTGCGGGAGGATACCAGGGCTTCCCTCCACTCCTGCCCACCCTGGGGGCGGTGACGGCACAGCCCACCCAAATCTGTGACAGCTGGGGGGGGACAAGGGCTCCCCAGGGCAAAGCTGCCAAGCGCGGTGGCTGGGCACTGCCCCCCCCAGTGTCCCTGTGGCCCATTCCCGGTGGCCATGGGGACCTGCCATGGTCACCCAGCCTGGAAGGGATGGCCGGAGGTGCAAGAGTGGGGGGCAGGAGACCTTCCCCTGGGAAGGAGCAGGGACGGGGCCACGGCTGAGCACCCTCGCCTGAGCCATCGCCCAGCCCCACGGTGGGTGCTGGCCCCCACCGGGGCTCCCGGCCGGTCTGGGGACCTTTGCCAGCCTCAGCCACGTGGGCCATGGGCCGTTTTGGCCGGACCTGCACCAGCACGAGCGCAGGGCCCTTCCCACCCCTCTGGCCTTTGAGAGCAGTGACAGGGTCCCAGCGGCCCCAGCTGTCACCAAACCCTCTGTGTGTCCCCATGCTGCGGTGCACGGCGGCGGGGACAGTGCCTCGGCTGGGGGGCCAGGGGACTCTGCACCCTCACAGCCAGCCCTGGGGACCCCCAGGGACCCAGCTGTCTCCCCCCCGTGGGGGGTATCACAGCTGGAGGGGGGCTCCAGCTTTGCACCAGCCCCTGTGCCACCATCCTCTGTCCCCAGAGGGACACAGTGGCCAGAAACCCAGCTGGGCTCTGGCAAACTGCAGCGGCAGCCGCTCTGCCATGGGGGCGGTGACCCCCCCCATCCGCACTCGGCCGTTACCCACAAAACAGAGCAGCTTTACCCCAGAGACCCCCTCCATGCTGAGGCGGAGGTCAGAATGGTGACTCCCGGTGTGCCCCACACACAGAGGACCCCCCCCCAAACCCTTCATGATGGAAGCCCCCTCGTCCCGCCAGGCTCCCCTCACCTTCTCCTTGCCAAAGGGGTGTTGAGTGGGAAGACAAAGCTCAAGATTAGGAAAACAGCCCCCCAAGCCACCTCCTGCACCCCAAAGAAGCCTGTGTCCGAGAGCTCGACTTGGCACCAAAGGAAAAGCAAAATCCATCCTGCACCCCCCCCGACCCCAGCCCCCGTCAGCAGACCCACGGCAGGAGCTGGGCCACTGCTTGGATCTTCTTCCCAAACTGAAATACGGCGAAATACGGGACCCCCTGATAAGGAGACGGCCAAGAGTGGGGACTCGGGGGGCTCGGAGCCAGCTCTGGGGCTGCAGACCCCCCTGTGCTCCCTGGCCCTGTGGTGGGGGGTCCCAGTGTGGGGCTGAGTGGGGCTCTGGTGCCCAACCCCACGGCATCGCCCAGGTGGCTTCCTCACAGCTCGGGCCATGCCAGCCTCCGTGACACAACCAAGAGCTGGGCTGGTGGTCACCCGCCATGGTGACAAGCCATCCTAGCCATCCACCATGGTGACAAGCCACCCATGTCCCACAGGGCCACCAGCCCAGCCTGGGGTGGCACCAGCCATGCCCATAGAGGATCCCTCCAACCCCAGACCTTCTCCATGGCCCTGCGGGGGTCACCCCCCCACTGTTGGGGTGCACTGCTGTCCCCAAACCCCTTTTCTTCACGAGAATGGGCCAAGATGACCTTAAAAGGCCAAAACTCGTCGGGGCCGGGGGTGCCGGGTGCTGGAAGGCGGCAGCTGCGGGTGTCTGCGCGCGGGGCCGCGGTGGCGCAGGGCAGGGGGAGACGGCAGCCGGGGGGGCCGGTGGCCGGGGCGGCTGCAGGGAGCACAGTGTCCCCTTACACGGCTGTTTCCATACTTAGCCGCCCCCCTCCCGGCAGCGCGGCCGCCGGAGCCCGGCCAGGCAGAGTCCAGCCCAAATTAACTCAAGGGCAAGCAAGGGTACCGGCCATGCCGCCCCACTGCACGGCCCCCCAGGGACACCCAGCCGGGGACTGGGGTGCTCAGCAGGGACAGGATGGCCTGGGGAAGGGGGTCTGGGATCACTCAAAGTGCTAGCTTGATTAGCAGGTGGGGGGAGACCCCCNTGTTTCACTGCACATTTTGGGGTGACGCTGAGTCCTGGCAGAGCTGCCAGGGAGCCCAGGTGGCTGTACCCCTGCCACCCCGTCCTGCTCCGGGCACCCTCCCAGCCCTGGGGTGCAGGCCGGGCTCACCGGGCACCCCAAAGCCGCACCGACACCCCCAGCCCAATGGGTGCCTGCAACCCTCCAGGGCACCCCCAGCCCCACAGGCACCCCAGCCCCAGGGAGCACCCACAGCCCCATGGTGTCCCATGGGCACTCACAGCCCCAGGGGGACTCACAGCCCCTTGGGGGTCACACAGCCCTGCAGGCACTCACAGCCCCCTGGGGACCCACAGCTCCATGGGCACCCAGAGCCCCACAGGCACCCCCAGACCCATGGGGTCCCATGGGCACCCACAGCCCCACAGGGACCCACAGCCCCTTGGGGACCCACAGCTCCATGGGTTCCCAAGGGCACCCACAGCCCCTTGGGGATGCACAGCCCCACAGGCACCCCCAGACCCATGGGGTCCTATGGACACCCATGGCCCCACAGGGACCTACAGCCCCTTGAGGACACACAACCCCACAGCCACTCCCAGATCAATGGGGTCCCATGAGCACCCCTCAGCCCCATAGAGACCCACAGCCCTATGCAGACCCCCAGCCCCATGGGGTCCCAATGGACACCCACAGCCCCATGGGCACCCACAGCCCCTTGGGGACCCACAGTCTCATGGGCACCCACAGCCCCTTGGGGACCCACAGCCCCATGGGCACTCCCAGACCCATGGGGTCCCAACAGCCCCATGGGGACCCACAGCCCCTTGGGGTCCCACGGGCCCCCCCAGCCCGGCGGCAGCCGTACCTGCGGTGGCGAGGAGCAGGAGCGAGGCCACGCAGCAGCAGAGCAGGTTGAGACCCTTCATGGTGGCTGCCAGGAGCTCCCTGCCACTCGCCGCCCCTATTTATAGGGCAGGGAGGCGTGGGGCAGGGCAGGACAGGCAGGATTGCAGGCAGCTGCCAGCACAGATGCTGCTGCCGCCGCTCGGCCGCTCGCAGGGGGCCCTGGGGATGGGGACAGGGACAGGGCATGGTGGCAGCACTGCAGCACGGAGAAAGGCTCATAATGGGGATGTGGTGGCACAGGACACCTCCTGGCAGGGGGTCCCTCGGGTGGCACTGCCTGTGTGGGGTCACTGTCCCCGTCATGGTGACCCGCTGGCATGGAGTGGTGGATGTCCTGGGGCTGCCCGAGCTCCTGCAGCCCCTTTTTGGCTGGAGCAGGGTGTCACAGAGTGGGAGCCGAGCATCATGGCACCGCAGTGTCCCCCATCCGTCCCCAAAGGCAGGTGGCAGCAGGCACCTCATCCTGGGCTGATTTGTGGCCCCCTTGAGCCACCACAAGTCACCACCTCCAGGCAATGCCACACACCCTATGGGCAAGGGGACATGTCCCCTCCACCCTGGAAGTGTCCCCATCGCCACCAACACCAGCAGCATGGCACAGGGGACCGTGGTGGCTGGCGGTGCAGGGCTGCCCGCTCCTGTCACCCTTGCTAGCAACCCCCCTAAACCAGCCCCAGAGCCCCCCCATCTCAGGGGTGAGCTGAGTCCTGGCAAACTCACTGCATGTGTGGGCAGAGCCGAGCTGGGTGCCCTGCCTGCACCTCCCGCCTGCAGGTCCTGATGCCGGCAGCACCCCACTGTCCCCCCACTGCAAGCCCCAGGGCCCCCAAGAGGTTCCAGTGTCCCCAGGGGCCGGATCCAGCCCCGTCCCTGTCACCCCCACACATTAACGCCAGGACAGAGGTTCTAAAAAACCAAGTACAAACTTTATTTTTGTTTCTTTACAAAGGCACGAGCCTCTTTTTTTTTTTCCACTTTCTTAACAAAATAGAATAGCTTCTCAATCAACACAAAGACCTGAAAATCGTAAAAAAAATACAAAAAAAAAAAAAAAAAAAAAAAAAAAAAAAAAAAAAAAAAAAAAAAAAAAAAAAAAAAGGGAAAGGAACCGAGAAACAGCTGCGGCTGGGGGGGTGAGGGGGGAAACTACCAAATACCACCGAGAATCTACACACGACTGGCCTAAAACCCTACAGCCGGGCGGGGGGCAGCGGGGGTGAGGGGGGGGACGAGACAAAATGGGGCCACCCCCCCACACCCCATACCATGCCAGACCCAAGCGACACAATCACAAAATAGAAAAGCTCTTCGGAGCCCACAGACCCCGCAAACCGGATTAAGTGCTTAAAGGAGGGGTGGGAGCGGGACGGGGGGATGGGGACAGGGATGGGGACAGGGGTGGAAATCAGCCCCTGAACCCCCATCCCTGTGCTGAGGAGGGGGGCGTTGGAAATGACAGGGGGGCGGCAGGTGCCAGCCCTCCCATGGGCATAATCCCGGGATTTTTTTCCTCTCCGAAGGGGTTTTCCCTGCCCCATGCGGTGTGGGGGAGCCATGGGGGGGCCGGTTGCACCCCGAAGCCAGGGGTCCCCGTCCCACCTTTGCTGCCGTGTCACTTGGCATCTCCCCCCTGCTTAAAAACGAACATTGAATTGAAAAAAACAAAAAACCAAAAAAAAAATCACAAAAAGAGGAGGACAAAACCAAATTAAGATCCCAACCGAAGGCCCTGTCCCAAGGGAACGCCACTGGGAACGCCGGAGCTCGGCAGGATTCCTGGGGTTTGGTGGGGGTGGGTGTGATCAAATGGGGTAGGGGGCTGCAACCCCCATCCCGAACACCCCCCCGCCACCATCCCACTGCACCCCGAGTCCCCCACATCCCGCTGTGGCCCCCCTCGAGCCCCCGCCCCCCCCCCCAGGAGCTGCAGGGTGACCTTCTAGCGCTCAGCTTTACAGTATTGGAAAAAGGTCATAAAAGAGACCCAAATCGCGTTGTATTTTTTAAAAATTTCAGCATATTCTCCGACATTCCCCCCCCGCCCCTGCCCCAGCTCCCCTCCCCAGCTGCCGGCCGGGGGGTGTCAGGGCAGCTCCCCGTCCCCCGAGGGCTCGTCTTTGCTCTGGTCCATGGAGTCACTGTCGTTGCCCTCGGTGTCGGAGGCGGTGTCGGAGGCGGAGGGCTCGGGACAGGCACGCGCCGGCGTCACGATGACAGCGCGTCGCTGCTCCTCTTCCTGCAGCTGCTTCTCCTGCGTCCCCTCGATGTGCTGGATCGCCTGCCGAGGGCAACCACCGCCCGTCAGGACATTGGGGACCACCCTCTGACACACATCCCCCCCAAAGCTGCCCCTCGTGTCCCCCCCTTACCTGAACGATGGTGTCCAGGTTTTGCCGGGACGTGGAGACTGTGTTGATGACCGAGGATGGGCCCATGGTGACCACGGTGACGTGATGGGAGGGAGGCGGCGCTGGAACGATCACGGTGGGGTGGTGGGTGGGCGCTGGGGGAGCGTGCGATGGCAGGAGCTGGGGATAGAAGCAAAAAAAACCCCCCCAGTCAGCGGGGACCTGGGCACAGCAGTGATGGGGAAAGCATCGCACTGGGACCCCGGCACGGCGGCGATGGGGGGAGCATCGCGCTGGGACCCCAGCACCGCGGCGATGGGGGGAGCATCGCGCTGGGACCCCGGCACGGCGGCGATGGGGGGAGCATCGCGCTGGGACCCCGGCACGGCGGCGATGGGGGGAGCATCCCGCTCACTCGCAGAGCCCAAACTCCTTCCGAGCCCGTAAAAAGCTGAAGCAGCAGCTCAGCTGCTCAGCCGCCCGGGATGGATATGAGAGGATGCCCACTGAAAGCTGCCGTCACCTGAGCTCTGGCAGAGCAAAACATGAAGGATTCCCCATATCCCAAAGGGGGATAGATTTGGGTTTTTAAGCTGGCAGAGGAAAGTTCCAGCCAACCCATCACCCCGACCTGCAGAGCTGGGAACCCGCTGCACCCCTCGGAAATCCTCGTTAAAACAGGGAGCACCCCCAGCACCGACTGCTGGCGGTGGTGCCACCGGTTTGTCACCCAAGGGCAAGGAAGCGTGCCTGGTGGGAGCCAGAGTGGGACCCCAACCCACCGGAGCAGGAGCTGCTCTCTACCCGTGCCCAGTGGGGACAGCCAGTGGGGAGGGACATGGCACCGGGGGTGTGAGGTGGGGGTGGCTGCACCCACCACCTCCCATGGAAAGCTGCAGGCTTGCCTCCCCAAAAAAACGTGACATTCCTGTCCAAAGCCCTCCGCGACGGGGAACAGAGATGCTTGGAAGCCACCGTGGCACAACCCAAGCCACGATCCCCCTGAAACACGGCATGCCCATGTGTGCAGCCCCCCTGAGTGCCGGGGGGGCCATGCCCTGACCCCCTTCCCAATTCCCCAAGGGCGAGAGCTTTGCTGGGACATCACTGTCTGACCAGACGAGCCCATGACCCCCCATATTTCACTGCCTGCACCCCTCAGGAGACCACCAGGGTGTCCCTGTGGGGGGGGTCTAGCTTTGGGGGAGAGCTGCAGCGGCATCCGCGCACTCACCTGGGTCCGGATCTGCTGCTCGCGCTCGAGCTTCTCCTGGTGCAGGAGCCTCACCTGCTCCTGCTGCTGCTGCAGCTGCACCTGCTGCGCGATCACCTTCAGCTTCTCGGGGTACATGTGGGCTTCCAGGGAGCGAACCTGCCGGCCCAGAGCACCCCGACATGTCAGTGGGGACCCCAGCCTGCCTGGGGCACCGCACCCCCTGACCGTCCCCCAGCAGGGTCCCCAAGGGGCAGCCACAGCCAAGCCGAGGAGCCCACAACCAAGCAGGGAACGGAGGTGGCCAGTGCAGATGGTGTCCCCGGTGTCCCCGGCATGGCGGCAGAGCCCACTAGAGGGCAGGGCCGCCCTGCGCACGGTGCTGCACAGTAGCAGCGCCACGGCTGGATGTGTCCCCGCGGCCTCACCTGCTCCTCCAGCATCATGCGCACCGAGCGCTCCTTGTCCAGCTGCTGCCGGAGCTCGATCATCTCCCGCCGCAGGTCCTCGGCTTTCTCGTCCTCCCAGATGTCCGGCGAGCCGATGCCCTCATCCTTATCCTCCGCCCGTCGCCGTTTCGGGGAGGAGCCGCTGAACTCCTGCCGCAGGGACACCGGGTCAGGGGATGGGGACCAGCTCCGATGCTGTCCCCTCCGTCCAGAGCATGTCTGGGTGATGCCACCCCCTTGGCCACCCCTCGGCAGGGAAGGGGCTCCGGGGGACATGGGCAGCACATAGGGTCAACGTCACCATGGCAGCCCCTGCCTGGGGACGGATGGGCTCCTGCGCCCTGCACGTGCCCACCCTCCAGGTCCTCGCCCCCCAGCCTTGTGCAAACCCACTTCTCACACCATGACACCCAGGACAGCTCAGCTGGGCCACCTCAGCGCCGAAACTGTCACCAGGCTGCACCCCGATACCCCAAATGGGACCTCAGCCCTTCTCCTCCTGCCAGGCAGGGTGACACATCTCCACTCCTGGGCTCATTAGGACAGAGGGTCTCGCCCCAACACCAAGGAACAGAAACGATGTCCCCTCTCCAGCCAGCCAGGACCGTTCTGTCCCCTCCCACCCTGTCCCCGGGGTGCAGGCGGGCGGTACCTGGATGAACCGCTTGAGCTGGGTGTTCTGCTGCAGCAGCCGCGTCTTCTCCTGCTCCAGCGAGAAGATGTACTCGGCCGTCTGCTGGAGGATGGCCGCCTGCGGGAGAGCCGGAGGGCATGCTGAGGCAGGAGAGACCCCCGCGTCCCTCCGAGCCCCTCTCCTGCCCAGCTCCCCCTGCGCAGGAGGCAGCAGCACTGTTCCTTGCCCAGCCCCAGCATCTCCATCCAGGGGCTGCTTCACCCCCGGGATTTCCACCCTGGGGAACCTCCAGTTCACCCATCATGGGGGAACCCGATCGGCTGCCCTGCTCCCCTCTGCAGTGGGGCCACCCTGTCACCCACCACCCTGCTCCCGGGGCGTGGGGTGCTGTCACACGCCCCCAGCCCACTCCAGGACACCAGGTTTGCCACGTACACCCGTTCCCACCGAGGCAAGGTCCCCAGGAGAGACCCCCATCGCGGAATTAACACACGCAAAAATCCCCAGTTACTCTCACACCCCATCCTGCATCCCGCACAGCCGTGGCCCCAGGGGGGTCCTGCTCACCTTGCTGAGCTTCTCCCCGTCCGTGTGCGGGATGAGGGTTTTCAGCGACTGGAAGCCAGCATTGATGCTCTGCATCCGCCGCCTCTCGTTGCTGTTGGCGATTTCCCTGCGTATCCGCCGCTNGAAGCGTGCCTGGTGGGAGCCAGAGTGGGACCCCAACCCACCGGAGCAGGAGCTGCTCTCTACCCGTGCCCAGTGGGGACAGCCAGTGGGGAGGGACATGGCACCGGGGGTGTGAGGTGGGGGTGGCTGCACCCACCACCTCCCATGGAAAGCTGCAGGCTTGCCTCCCCAAAAAAACGTGACATTCCTGTCCAAAGCCCTTCCCACCGGGGAACAGAAATGCTTAGAAGCCACCGTGGCACAGGCCAAGCCATGATCCCCCTGAAACACAGCATGCCCACGAGCGCAGCCCCCCTGAGCACCAGGGGGGCCATGCCCGGACCCCCTTCCCAATTCCCCGAGGGCGAGAGCTTTGCTGGGACATCACTGTCTGACCAGACGAGCCCATGACCCCCCATATTTCACTGCCTGCACCCCTCAGGAGACCACCAGGGTGTCCCTGTGGGGGGGGTCCAGCTTGGGGGGGGCCTGCAGCAGCATCCGCGCACTCACCTGGGTCCGGATCTGCTGCTCGCGCTCGAGCTTCTCCTGGTGCAGGAGCCTCACCTGCTCCTGCTGCTGCTGCAGCTGCACCTGCTGCGCGATCACCTTCAGCTTCTCGGGGTACATGTGGGCTTCCAGGGAGCGAACCTGCCGGCCCAGAGCACCCCGACATGTCAGTGGGGACCCCAGCCTGCCTGGGGCACCGCACCCCCTGACCGTCCCCCAGCAGGGTCCCCAAGGGGCAGCCACAGCCAAGCCGAGGAGCCCACAACCAAGCAGGGAACGGAGGTGGCCAGTGCAGATGGTGTCCCCGGTGTCCCCGGCATGGCGGCAGAGCCCACTAGAGGGCAGGGCCACCCTGCGCACGGTGCTGCACAGTAGCAGCGCCAGGGCTGGATGTGTCCCCGCGGCCTCACCTGCTCCTCCAGCATCATGCGCACCGAGCGCTCCTTGTCCAGCTGCTGCCGGAGCTCGATCATCTCCCGCCGCAGGTCCTCGGCTTTCTCGTCCTCCCAGATGTCCGGCGAGCCGATGCCCTCATCCTTATCCTCCGCCCGTCGCCGTTTCGGGGAGGAGCCGCTGAACTCCTGCCGCAGGGACGCCGGGTCAGGGGATGGGGACCCGCTCCGATGCTGTCCCCTCCATCCAGAGCACGTCTGGGTGATGCCACCCCCTTGGCCACCCCTCTGCAGGGAAGGGGCTCCCAGGGACATGGGCAGCACATAGGGTCAACGTCACCATGGCACCCCCTGCCTGGGAACAGATGGGCTCCTGCGCCCTGCACGTGCCCACCCTCCAGGTCCTCGCCCCCCAGCCTTGTGCAAACCCACTTCTCACACCGTGACACCCAGGACAGCTCAACTGGGCCACCTCAGCGCTGAAACTGTCACCAGGCTGCACCCCGATACCCCAAATGGGACCTCAGCCCTTCTCCTCCTGCCAGGCAGGGTGACACATCTCCACTCCTGGGCTCATTAGGACAGAGGGTCTCGCCCCAACACCAAGGAACAGAAACGATGTCCCCTCTCCAGCCAGCCAGGACCGTTCTGTCCCCTCCCACCCTGTCCCCGGGGTGCAGGCGGGCGGTACCTGGATGAACCGCTTGAGCTGGGTGTTCTGCTGCAGCAGCCGCGTCTTCTCCTGCTCCAGCGAGAAGATGTACTCGGCCGTCTGCTGGAGGATGGCCGCCTGCGGGAGAGCCGGAGGGCATGCTGAGGCAGGAGAGACCCCCGCGTCCCTCCGAGCCCCTCTCCTGCCCAGCTCCCCCTGCGCAGGAGGCAGCAGCACTGTTCCTTGCCCAGCCCCAGCATCTCCATCCAGGGGCTGCTTCACCCCCGGGATTTCCACCCTGGGGAACCTCCAGTTCACCCATCATGGGGGAACCCGATCGGCTGCCCTGCTCCCCTCTGCAGTGGGGCCACCCTGTCACCCACCACCCTGCTCCCGGGGCGTGGGGTGCTGTCACACGCCCCCAGCCCACTCCAGGACACCAGGTTTGCCACGTACACCCGTTCCCACCGAGGCAAGGTCCCCAGGAGAGACCCCCATCGCGGAATTAACACACGCAAAAATCCCCAGTTACTCTCACACCCCATCCTGCATCCCGCACAGCCGTGGCCCCAGGGGGGTCCTGCTCACCTTGCTGAGCTTCTCCCCGTCCGTGTGCGGGATGAGGGTTTTCAGCGACTGGAAGCCAGCATTGATGCTCTGCATCCGCCGCCTCTCGTTGCTGTTGGCGATTTCCCTGCGTATCCGCCGCTCCTGGTCCCGCTGGGTCTCTGGAGTCAACGGGATGTTGGCCAAGCTGCGCGAGAGCCACAGGGTTAGGGAGGAGGGGGCTGCACCCCTGCCGCCCGCTCACTCCCGCCGTGTCCCCCCTTGCTTTGTGATGACGATGCCGAGCCACCAAAGGGATGGGACACACAGAGGGGACGATGGCCGCGGCACTGGCAAGCACAACAGCGGGTGGTTGGGTTTCTCCAGCCCGGTATCCAAAGCTCCAGGAGATGCAGCCACCAAACAGCAGACTCACTGATGTCCCCCGCTCCCCCAGGCTCGGACACGGGCTGCCCCACGCCAGCACCGGTGACAAGGCCAGGTGAGGGGAGCTGAGGGGACAGCAGGGCACGGCGGGGACCCTCAGGCGGGTGAGGGAGACCGTGGGCTGGCTAGCTGGGTCCCCACGGGGCCGGCCGGCGTGTGTGGCCCCGGGAAGGCGGCTCCCTCCCTCCCGCCCCGCTGATGGCTTCCAGATGACAGCTCCCAGCAGAGAAGCCCCCGTCCCACCCCAAGCCGCAGCTCCTGCCTGCTTCCTGCCGCCGCCTCCTCGCCCCCTCGCCCCACAGATGGGCTGGGAAATGCCTCCCAGAGTCACCGACACTGCCAGCAGTGAGCGGGGAGGGCGGCGGGAGGGCTCCAGCCGGCCACCGCCAACACCCATGGGTCCAGGGCACTGGCCCCCGAGCAAAGCTCACCGCAGTGGGGGTCCAGCTTCCTCACCCACACCGTGCTTCATCCCCGAGACAGCCCGGGGTGACCGAATCCTGGTGAGGGTTTGGGGTCGTGGGGACGGTGAGCCCACGGGGCAGCAGCCAGCGCCGGCAATGGCTAAGCCGACCGCAGCCCTGCTGTGCCGCCGGACATCTCGCCTCTCTGCGGGGTGCACGTGAGCCCCCAGCACCCACCAGCTGCAGGTCAGGCTGCGCGCACCAGGGATGCCACGAGGCACCGGAGACTGAACACAAGGGCTGGGCTGCTGGTGCGAGGTGACATAAGATGGGCTTCGGGGTCTTGCCCAGGTTCCAGGACGGGGAGACGGGACCGTCCCACCCAGCAGCTCACTGACACTGGGCTGGAAAGCAAAGCCCAGCACCCTGCCCTCCTGCCGTGCCGGTGAGGCCAGGGAGGAACTGTAGAGGTTTGGCAGCCCGGGGGTCTCAGTGGCAAAGCCAGGCCAGCTTGCAGCAGCACCGTGTGCCCCGGCAGCGCCCAGGGGCTCCCAGGCCACCCGTCACCTGTTGGGACTGGGGAACGCACTGGGACTCCTCCCAGATACGTGGGGACAGGGAAAGAGCCCAGCTCAGCCCAAGGGGACAGGGAAAGAACCCAGCTCAGCCTGGAGGGGCGGGGAAGGGTCCCAGCTCAGCCTGGACGGGTGGGCAAGGGTCCCAGCTCAGCCTGGAGGGCTGGGAAGATGTTTGTCCCCAGCCACTGAGGCAGCGTCCCAGTGCAGGCTGTCACCACATGCCAAGCGTTGGCTGCGCTGGTCCCCTCCTGTGCTGGTCCCAGTGGGTGTCCGGGGGGTGGAGCTGGGACAGGTGCCTGGGGGTCTGTCCCACGCACAGGGAACAGCTGTCTGCTGCAGGGACCAAGAGCGGCGTGCGCTGGGACAGTGGCACAGGGCTCCCATCCAGCGGTGGCTGTCACCTGCCCAAAACCAGCACCAAATTCATCCCCAAACATGCCCAACCTGGCCGGTCTCAGGACACTGTCCCTCCGTACAGGCAGGGTCTGTCCCCTGTGATGGCCAGCGGAGCCGGGGAGGTGGCCAGTGCACCGCTGCAGGATGTCCCACGGCAGCTGTGGTGGCACAAAGGGAGTGGGACAGCGAGGACCAGACCGGCAGTGCGGAAGCGGCTCTTTAATAGTGGGAGGGAGGAAGAGCTGCTTCCTCGCCGGCAGCCCTCCTGCAACCTGCCCCGGCGGCTCTTCCTGGGAAGAGACCCGAGAAGTGACAGCGAAATGCGGAACGGGGGAAAAAATCCACGGACTGAGAAGCCGGCCTGGCACCCAGCACCGCCAGGATGGGGCAGGGGGACAGGGTGGCACC
>VZTO01020215.1:0-32393 GCA_013400615.1 Syrrhaptes paradoxus
GGACAGCAAAATGGCTCAGTAGGCTCCCAGGAAAAACCAGTCTTGTCAGACATCCACCACGGAGCAGATACATGAGAAGATCACTTTGTAAAATGTTATCACCTGAGAATCCAGGCACTAACCATCTCAGCCTAAACCCAAACTGGAAATAGCACCTAACCTGTATGAAAACTGGATTCTTACTGACAGCCTTCTTTAAAGCTCCTGTAGTGAGTTTCTATTTATTGTCTTCTTGGAGCAGAGGAACAAATGGACGTAACTGCGTCAGAATGACCTGAATGTCTACTGCCCAGCCCCAGCATGAATGTGAAGCAATAACCTTAATAACTTTATGAAACCATCAAAAAACTGTCTCGGAGTGGGGTACCGATACACCCAAATTAAAGAGCCGCCACAAGCAGCAAACACAATGCAAGATAAACGTGTCTGGGATTGATGATCACAACCCCATGGCTCATTAAGATTCTGCGTGCTGTGATTCCCAGTCAAGAACAAACAAATTAAAACTGCATGTCAGTTTGCATTTATCAGGGCAACATTCCAGCTGAAGGCATTCTGTGCTACTATCATGTGTTTATTTCCCCATCTATATATCATAAAAGATGAGAAATAATGGGATATATTAATTCACACGTCTTTATTGGAAATTCTCTAGGGAAACTGTATTATTGTATTTGTCCTCCTACAATGAAGTCCACTGCTTTTGCAACCGTACCTACTACTATCTACAATCTTGAAAATATTAAATTTGAACATCTACTTTCTTGAAAATATGAAGACAAGCTTATGCAATCTCTTGCAATCTGCTTGCACTTTGACTTTGCAGGCTGCTACTCGGCATGTGTGTACCTGAGTGCCCAATATTTATGCATTAAGGAAAGAATGTATTATCCATAGCTCTGTACCTAGAACATCTCCAAGGACAAACAAATTTTCAGAGTGATGACAAAGGTTTGCATTCTCAAGCAATCAGAANAACGGGGAGCATCCCAAATGGGTGGAAATAAGGAGCATCACCTCCCTGCACGAGAGCTGGCACTGTGCCTTGTGCTGTGGCATGGTTGGGATGGCCTCTGTCCTCTGTGCGTAGCCTTTACTATATGGACACAAAGAGCTGCTGTATCTCCCTACAGAGATAGCTGTGTTAACGGTACGGGTTAAGTTGATGTGAGCTGTACATGAAGCAACACGTGAAGCACTTTGGAAGCCATTTAGGTGAAAGACACTATCTAAATATAAGGCACTATCATAGCATGATAAGGATTTGACGGTGTAAACTAGATGCAAAACACACATTAAACTGTGAGTCACCTAAAGTCTTTAGTAACTGCCATTGTCTTACTGCCATAACGCTGGCTCGTAGGCACTATGTTATTTCTTATCCTAAAGTGTTTCTTTCAGCTTATTCTATATTTTTTCTAAGTACATAATATTCTTCCATCTCCCTAGTGAAATTACAGAAATAATTCAATAGTAGCTTAGAAAAAAATCTTTCTGAATATAAGAAATTGACTATAATAATTTTGGATGCATTTTCACTTTTTACTTTTGAATGAATTTCACAGGCTATGTATTATAAATGCCTTGTGATCTTTCAAGGCACACACCAGTTACTTTGCAAAATAAAAGTACTGCTCAATAATGAAAGACTGAATTAATATTTTTGTCCACTATATACTGCAGCCTGCAACGACAGCAACAAATCCAAAAGATTAATTAGCTAAATGGAAGGCCAAAGATTCAATTCTGCTCTCTGCAACGTGGCTACAATTTCTGCAGGCTCTATAGATTTGTGACTTTTTCTTGAAAAACACAAAGATGTTTAATTTCACCAATATTATTCACAACTGATCAAAAGAAGGCAAGAGGAGCTTCAATATGACTTTATCTTGTTTTGCTGCTCATCAGTCTGCTTGGGAAAGGGCTGCTAAGGAGTACTAGTGATGCAACAAACAAAGAAATAAGAAATTATTAATCAGGCTGTTTCCCCACGTTCCAGGTCCCTCTGTGAGCAGTTTTTTTCATCATGAAGAAGCCAAGCTGTCTCTGGGATTCAGTGGAACAACTTCAAGAACTCTTGAGTGCCAATGGGAAGAGTCCTCCCATCCCTCTTGCAGACATTCCTGGACTTAGAAAACTTTGGAAGATTTACAGAGTAAGATCCTCCTAAGATTCACAAACTAATTTAAAGATCTTTTCTGCTTCTTTCCCACAGCAGTGTTGAGACCCCATTCAGAGCTGATGTTATATTTCCATCCTCTCATTTATGTGCTTGCAGAAGACTAAAAAGCCATTCAGGGACTGTAAATAAGTGATGGTGAAGGCTGCTTGAAAATAGCCACTTTTTCTGCATTGTTTCTAAGACTTTTGTTTACACTAGACTTTGACTCTTTTGCAGCCCAGCTCATGGCCTCACTGAGGGAAGGAAAAAAGATAATTCTAACGTGTATTAATCATATGTTGAATGCCTGCTTCAAAGCCTGTTACCTCAAGGACATACATCAAATGTAGTACAGTTGTCTGAAGATTCAGAAGGAAGACAAACATCTCTTTTTTTTTTTCCTGGAATATATAAATAATTTAGAAAGTATTTTCTTTTTTCTTCACTTTTCCACCTATAAATGAAGGTGCATTCTATTATTTCTAGAATAAATCAAGTACCCACAAACACAATGGACACTTCTAGAATGATAGTCACATCATAGAAAAACAAATATTCTTTGGAATTGTGGACAGAGGACAGCGAAAGGTCACTATAGCATTTACTGCTCTGAAGTACTTTTGAGAAAAACTCAAAAGAATAAATGATGTTATATTCTTATCTATCAAAAACTCCTTCCCCCCAGGTAGAACAAACCTTACGTTTAAAACAACAGCACCACAGAAAATGATCATCTGACCAAGCCTGAAAGAGCAAACTCCACCGATCCACCTGTCACAGCACAGCGTTGCCTAGGGACCAGGAGATACCTGCTTCTCACATTTATGAGACCACTTGTGCTGTATTCAGCCAGCCTAGCTACGTATTATTTCTTCCTCAGTGCACTTCCCATCAAGAGCAGAGCTAAGCCTATCTTCTTTCTCAGATGCTGGATGCCTTCTTTAAATAGAAAGGACTTTAAATAGAACAGACTTCGCTGGATTTTTCTTTCTTTTTCATTCACTGCCTTTTAGGAGCAGAAAGGTTTTACAGGCTTTTCCCCCGTCAGTCCACACAGTTCTCACTTATGCTAATGACTGTCACAAGGGGAGGAAGGAGGCCTTGTTAAACGCTCCTCTTGCATTTTTAGCAAAGACTTTTACATACCCAAACCAACTTTTCTGATGCTGAAGGTTAAGAGCAGAACATATATGGTTGAGCTTACTGATACTACCTTACTAACAGAAAAACGTGTGGAAGCCACCTCCTCATTTACAAGGTCAGAACCATACGCAATAAATTCATTTTACTGTTTTCCAGATGAAGTCACATTTTTGGGGTTTGTCTGGATATGGAATGGGTTCAGAAAAGATGTCCTCTTTATCTGTTGAAGTTGCTGTCTGTACCATTTAGGTGCAACCTGTTCTGGGAGTGATTTTTCTGTGTGTGTCTCCTGCCTTACATGAGCAGCAAACAGAAAATGCATTCAGTTTTTTGAATGTACACAGTCTAATTTAAGTGAATTCTGTAATGCTGTTGGCTGTTTAAAATATTTGGCCACAAACATTTTGGAGAGTCATCTCCAGTGTCTCAGCATCAATATTGACAACTTGAAGTTGAGCATAATTTTCTCAGAGCACCAATCCTAGATTTAAAGAACCTAAGTGATAAGTATATTATTAAATTCTTCGGCAATCAGCTCCAATGGTTATTTGTTCTCTGTTTAAAATGATGAGGATGATTACCTCTCAACTGTGTATAAATAAGGAAACAATAAATTAGTGTATGAAGCATTTATATGTAGACACCAGCTTCATAGCGGCTGTCACAATGTTTTAGAATCCATCAAGATCAGGTTTAAAATCTAGGTTAAATACAATTTGATTATTAAATAGCAGATGGAATAGAGCCACAATTTTGCAGTATTTCCAAATAAGACTGTACTGTCCAAGGAAATCACAGATTAACATGGGGCTTTTCAAATCCTTTATATGCTATTCAGAACTCTGTGAAAACACTGTTTTGGCACCTTAATATTGCAAGACTGAACCATACTCCCACCAGGTTAAGAAGCTCAAATGTATTTGCAGAGAGGTGGAAATTACAATGTACATGAGACTTTCTCTGTGGCAGATTCCTTGGGCTCTGTCATAAAAAGCAGCATATGCATCCAATGAGAAATCTTGCTTTTTTCTGCCCTGAGAGGACACTGCTTCCAAAGAAGACAGTTATTCACTGTGCCAGTTTACAGCTGGTCATGACCCACGCTGCCAACAACGGATGCTTTGACAGTGGTTAAGCTCCTTCACATGGTCTTTGGTGAGCATTCGAAGCATTCAAAGCATTCGAAGCATTCAAAGCAACTTGTATCTCTAGAATATTTTAGCAATGAATTTCCTCAGTTCCCCAAACTTCTGGCATTTTAGGTTGTGCCAAGTGATGGGGATGAGATGCCCTAGATTTACAAGCCTCTCCAGCTGTGGGCTGTCTGAAGTTAGCCCAGTTTGAAAATGCTTTTTTTTGGAAGCAGATAAGAAGTCTGCAAGGTTCACACTGTTGCAGTAGAGGCAGGAGGTACAGAGGGAAGTTTACAGGCAGTATTATCTGCAGTGATACTGAATTTGTCTGAATTTTAAAAATGAAACCTGTAGCCAGCATTTTGTTTTCTGTGAAAAACTGGGTGGGGAAAGGAGAATTTGGGCTGAACACTCCATATTTCAATCTATCCAAACACAATAAGTCTTCCAAGTCTGCCAACAAAGTGATGAATGAAGTGTACTGCGCATAGTTTCTTCTACTGGATACACATTATTTTTTTCTCAAATTAACTAGCCTACATCCTGTTTGCACGACATTCATTGAACACAAATATTGTTGCTATCAAAAAGCTATGATACTAGAAGAATCATTTAGAGATAGTAGACATATGTGAACTTTCATGATTAATGGTCTCTTTCCTTTTTTTGTTTTCCTCTCATGGCAGAAAAATCTTTCACATCTTGAACATCCAGGTAAGCACAGTGCTCTCATTACCCTGAAAGGTAACGAGGTCCTGGGGTCTCCTATGTTATCAGCACAGAAAAATTATTTTCCCAAGGTCAAGAAGAAAGAATAATAGAAATGAATGCAACCTAACTGACTAATGACTATGGAGTGATCTGAGCCTCCCCATACAGCACTGTGATGGGGGGTTTCAAAAGGCAGTTCACTTGCAGCTGGGTTGGCTGGCTTTGAAAACACATAAGATTTAATCATGTACTGAGACACAGTGCTGAACGGTGATTGAAGCATGGAGCAGCAGATGTATGGTTTGGCATTGCACAGATGTGGAAAAGGCCAGGAAAAAAGCAAAGGTATACTAAATGGATTGATTACTTTCTGTTTTAAGGATACCATGGTCTCCATCTTCCACCGCCCTGCTCCTTTTGCTAATGCTCATTTCATCTTGTCTTGAAAGAAAAAATATTTGTAATAAAGGAAAATGAAATGTTCCTTTTGTAAGGGCCCACTGTGTGCTTATTTCCTGTCTAGAACGTTGCAGAGGGAACATTCAGGGCTCTTTCATTTTCTCACCTGTAATTTATGTTTTCCTAACGATATGTTCACTATACACACAGCCTTCTTGAACACAAATACCACTGCAGCCCCAGCTGGATGTGTTTTGCTGGAATTAGATAAGTATCCATTTGGTCCTTTATATTAATAAGGAGGATAAAGAATGAGCTATGGATTTTTATATATCCCGATACTGAACTCTCTCTAAGCTCTCAGGAGAATGTAAATGACTACAATTTGATGGCAGTGCTCATCAGTTTATGAGCACCAAGAATTACAAGGGAGGTCAGGACAGGCCAAGGCACTACACCTGTGCTCTGGACAGAAAGATGTGCAGGCACACCATGAAGTCTACATGCAGTGAATCAAGCCCACCAGACCTACCTTGTATGGGCTGCAGAGACTGCCTGAACATGAACAGCAAAGGTGGCCTGTCCCCATGGCACACCCTGGTTGTGCCTGTGAAGACCACCACTGTAATATGTCCCCAAATGTACTCCATCGTCAGCCTGGGCAGGAGCAGAAAGTCCAATGCACCTGTGCAGCAAGTCATCCCTAGAGCTGACTCTTGCTGGGATGTCCAGAATTCACAGAATTCCTTCATCCTGGTCACAACTAATGCTGTGGTATGCTTGGAAATCCTTGAGCAGGAGCTTAAGTCCTCCAGTTCCAAGCAAATCAAATTTCTAATGCAGATAAAGGCAATTCCCAGGAAACACACGAGATGCCAATAAGATAAATAAGCATTTGGTATTATCACTGGTTTATATCAAGAACGCTTTTCCACAGGGTTGAATGCTTATTAAATCAAGACATGTATGAAGAAAATTAGTTTATTAAGCAACGGTGCTATTCCTCTCTTTTAAGACTGCCTCCCCTTCTGAAGCAAATCTCTACATAATAAATTAATACACCTGCATCAAAGTTGCCACACTGAACTCTTCCAAAGGAGGGCAAGCAAGTACACCAGCAATTAATTGGATCCTAACACACACCTCTAGATAAAGATTTTTCAACTGAGATTGCCATTTCTAAGGGAAATCATTTTAAGGGACAATAAATAACACTTTATTTCTATACACAGCAGCATGATACACTGTAAGGAGGCACCCCTTCTCCCCTAAGAAGGGAGAGAAATGCTGTGCTTGCAATTGGCTTGAAACATATACTATTTCTTGTGCCTGAGTAAGCTCATAGTTAAGAGTAGAAACACGAGGAACAATTTAAATGGAGCTGTAAACTCCAATGGGAGGAAAAAAAATCTATTTGAGGTTAGAACAAAATCTTTTTTAATCTGGCTAATGCTACTTTTGTGCTGATGCTGATCATTACATTTATTACTGAACTGTGGGACATTCCAAAGTGTTGACACCTGGCTTCATTTATGGGAAAAGCAATCACTTTCAGATATTCAGCTTGGTGATTAATATGTAGATATCTAATCTTTAGTGAATTAAACCATGTTGTATCAAATTGGTGGTCTTCAGGATTTATAATCAAACCCTGATGACATCTGATTAATGCCAGCATAGGCTCCCTGAACCTTACAATATTTTTGGTCCTTTGGAGCTCAGATCACGGCAGGCTGATTACCCCCCTGATTATCCTGAGTAACTGGGGTCGGAGGTTACCCTAGCACCACAGAACACTTTTAATTCAATCAATTCGGTTACTGAAGCAGTTGGGAAAAAAAAATACTCCAATTGCTGTAACACTGCATTAGAAAATCTGCGTAGGATTTCTGTGCTCCGACTGATGAGCATTTTTGCTTAATTTCTAATTTAATATTCTGCTGGGATTTGCAACTTCAATTACTCGTGATATTTTCACTCATAAAGTCAGGGGCACTGAGCTCAGAGGGGGAAAGGAAAAGCAGAGGAAGAAGAGCTTCCTGTATTAACCTGTATAATAACCTTTCTCACACACACACACACACACACTTTCTCAGCTCAGTTCTGGTTTTCCTGGTTACACACTCTAGTGGTGGCTCAGAAAAGTCCTCTTGGTTCTTTCCATTTGCCTGTCTTACCACTGAGAGATTTTAGCTCTTCTTTTACTTTGGGGAGATTTTAAATATTGTTTGTCCAAGTACTGCTTCATTTGTCTTGTAAGCTCAGAAATTTGGATATTTTTTGATACTCCACCGTCCTACACTCAGACAGCCCAGCCCCATGTGTGCTCAGGTGGAGCTGGGGAGCTCGTTAAAGCCCCCAGCACTGTGCTGCAGCCACCTGCAGCAGCAAGGTCTATGTCGGGGATGAAGTACAAAACAGGACCTCTTCCTACTCCCTGGAAGCCTCACGGCACTTCTCACATGAATACAAATGCCCAGCAGCTCAGTTTGACTCCTGCTAGTTAGTTTTGCATTCTGTATAACGATCCCGAGCCTTCTGGCACACAGAGATTCTGTATTCTGCATCCCGAGGCTACTGCCACTGCCTCTGCCTTCGGACAGAGATGGGTTGGTTAGCACGGTTTCAGGGGAATAATGGTGATGGAGAGCTCTCATTATACTCCAGAACGAGTCAGTGCACATCACTCACTCCCACATCGATCAAGACATGGGGCACAGTTGCACAAACTCTGCACCAGCCACGACACTTGAGCTTCTTCCTGCTGTGTCCCAGTCGCCAGGAGCTGTCGGCAGCCTAGAAAGCACAGAGTGATACAGCAAGGGTGCCGCTCTGCGATAAGGTATTGTCGCTGCTAGCAACAGGCCATGTTTCAAGTTTGCAAGGCCTCAGACCTCAGGGTGGAGGCTTGTCAGGTGTGCTCTGCTTGGACTTTTCTGACCTGCCTGCAGCTTTTTTTAGCTTGGTTTTGCCCTAGCAGCCATTTGGCTAATTTAATTTTACTCATCTATCTTTGTACCACCAAAGTTTCATAACTCTTGCGCAATGATGTAGTACGGAGAAATACAGGCCTTGGGTGACAAAAGAGGCCTTGAGAAGTGTGACACGGGCTGCACTGCCAAGCACAGATGTGGGATAACGAGACGTGTCACGGACTCGACACTGGAGACCCCATGGCTATGAACAACTCACCAGTGTTCAGCCAAAGAAAAGCAGACCTGGAGCTGGACAAAACTGACTTTAGGGTCAACAAAGAAAAGTTATCTAACAAATGTAAACTACATCACATACAGTAAATTTGGGTGTAATGTGGAGCTTCAGAACAATGAATAAACAGCAACATGTGAAAATGACCCAAAATGATCCCAAGGGGAGGAAGAAGAAATCATCAACACGAGCATCACACTTGTTCTGGCAAAGGACTCCACATGATGACAATATTTTTATAACTGCTGTACTATCATTATTTAATTTTTTTCTGAGTAGAAGAATTATCTTTTTTTCTGCAGTAATTCAATCCAGATTAAACCTTGGATTAGTTTTCAGTTTTACTAACAATAAATTCTGGGCTTTATATATAAGGTAGGCTTCCCCTTTGCCCATCAGCAAGATTTTGAGTGTAACACTATGACACCAGAGTTACCCATTATTTGCAGTGTTTCTTTAGAAATTAAAGCAACTTCCCTAAGTAGGATTCTTTGATAAAAGAAACAGTTTTACACCTTCATTTTCCCTGCAAGCGGCAGAAAGTTGCAATTTAATCTTCTGCTTGCCCATGGACAGGATCCATTTTCTGTATGTTCCTTTGGGGTTCTTTGCAATGAAAAATGCTACATGGTTATAAAACATTCTCTTAATGAAACTCGCTCTGAACTAACTCTGGAATTGATGAATCTCCTCCTAAGCCCCTCTGTACATTTGCCCATGGCATGAAGTCTGACACAGCTGTCAGACTCCCTTACCTTAAGAGAAACCCAAAATAGGAACTGCAGGATAACTGCAGGACAGAAGTTAGGTGTATTAGCAGAGAGATGTGGAGATCATAGTGTCCCTAAATGGGACATAAAGCTCCCTATCCAGTGCTTATAGAATCTCATTTGTATATGAAATATTCCCAGCCTGTTCTATAACAAAACCCAAAACAAATTAAAAGAAAACACCCAAATGATATAATCAAATTCTCCATATTAAAGGCAAAACCATATGTATAGAAGAAAACAAACAGCAGCAAAACCCCATCACATCAAAATGCTCAAAATATATACACTGTTCTCCTCCTGTGGCGAGGACGAGAGAAGAAGAAACCACATATAACAGATGTTAGTTTTGTCACTTTCTCTCCTACTGGAAAAGAATCATGGACAATAAAGGCAATTTAATGTTGCAAAACCAGCAAAACTGTGTTGAGATGTGTAAGTAGCACTGTGTGCAAGACAGAAGCAGGAATTCTTCCATCTGCTCAGCACTGGGGAGCCCCAGCTGTATGATAGCACCCAACTCCTGCCCACAGCGTGGAAGACAAAGAGCAATTGGAGAGGCAGATGTCTAAAGCTCATGGTCTTGAACCAATCTGCATGGCAAATGCACACGGGGCTGTTGAAGGCAAAAGCATCATCTGTGTGCCACCTTCACAGTGGACAAGGCCAAAAAGTGATGGGCCTCAACAGAGGCAAGGAAAATTCTCATCAGAGATGAGGCAAAACCTGCTCCTAGCAGGGCAGCTGATGTACTGTAGTGGATTGCTGGGAGATCACAGAGACACTATCTTCAAAGCTCTTGAAGGAAAAATAAGCAAATTCTAGAAACTGTACAAATAGGAGGGAGGGACTTGAGGATATCTTGAGAACCCTTCCCCTTCAGATTCCATGATAAGCCCAATTCCAAGAATCTGTACAGAACATAAAGGGGAACTAAACACTTTTGCATGGTTTTCTAATATCTTTAAGGTCCATGGTGCTCATTAATTTCCATGAAGCTCATTGGATTGCCAACATTTTTTTTTCTGTGCCCAAAAAAAGTGATAGGAAGGAGTTCCCTAGTGGTGATTCCAGTCTCAAACTCCCCATCGTACAAGACTCTTCATTACGGTGGATTTGGTGCTGACAGCTAGAGATACACGGTGTAACTGAAAAAAATCACATTTACCCTCCCTACTGCAGACACGAGATGAAAATTATGCCTCTGGCATTTGCTTTATTAGCTGGTCATATTCTTTTTGGCAACAAAATGTAAGGAAAGGGGAAAGGAAAATAATTATGATCTCAGCTTGGGGAAGGATTAAGAGGGAACACGAACTGCAGAACTAGATACCCAAATTTAATTGTTTTGAGACTGTCTGCAACACGGCCACTATAAAATAATACCTGTTCCACTTACAACTCCTCCTTTCTTACTAGCGAATTAACAACTCTTTCCTAGAAGTCCCACAGGGACAAACTGCTCCTGCCACTGCAGAGAAGGTTTCTGAAGAAAATAACACTTTTTTACAAATCTCAACCATTTCTTCATCATTTTCCTGAATTGTCTGGCAAAGAGGTATTTGAAGGCCTGCATTTAAATTCTGGAGCAGCTATGAAATGAAGAAAGCAGATTGATTCACATTCTGTTCTGCTACTCTTTGCCAAAGTGATCTTTATCAGAGAAAAAAACCCTAAAAAACCACAATCTGAGCCCAGGAATTCTGTTGTCAACTTCAAACCATCGAAAATTTTTACTGCTTGTTTACAATATAAACCCTTAGAAACAGGGTTTACAGAACAAATGCTGCCAGAACCCCTAGGGCATATTATCCACTTGTTCCTCACATGGAATTACCACAAAATATCACCCTTATATTGCCCACAAACCTTGCCAACAAATAAGAATGGTGATAGCCTAAGAGCACACTGTCTGGGATTTTTATACTATTTATTTTTTCCATGGCAAAATGACTGTTTCAGGAGCTTTTAAGGCTCCATAATTTTGTTCCATCTAATCTCTGCATTGTTTTGTTTATTTATCACTTCCACGGAGCACCTGCCTAATCCTAGGCTACCACAAGACAAATAAAACACATCTTCGTGAGCGGTTGGGGCCAGCTGCAAATTTCACTGCAGTTACACCCAACCTTCTCACCTCTCCCACTTAGCAATCATTATTTGTCTCTTCCTTGTTTTTTTCCCAACTTGTTGCTAAGAAATTGCATAGCTTCCACTAGCATTGTAAATGCCAACCAAAAAGATTAAATGCAGCTATATGCCACCTCATTCCGTCAGAGGGAACAGATAGTGTCCTCAGAGGCCACCTGCCAATCTTCAGCATAGTGGCAAGGGAGTTTTCCAATCGGATACGGGGTGTTCCAGTGCCTAGGTTTTGCTGAATAGCCTTGAAGAGATGGGATTTAAATTGTGTTGAGGATATTAGTCTAAAGTGAATGAAGTGGAGAGTATACTTCTCGTTTATATCCCCAGAGTGATAAATGTGAGAGTGTAATTTTTTTTTTTTATAAGGGAAAGCAAATGGGAAACCAACACGGATTTCAGACACATGAGAAATAGCTTATGAATTTAGATGATAGTTCAGCAGAAATAAATTGTACATCTGTTCATTCATTTTAATAAAGCAAGGAAATGACACACTGCTGGAGACCTTTGAGAATGCTGGTATTTTTAAATTATGATCCTATAATAGTAGCATTAACATTTGTAATGCTGCCCATACTTTATGAATTTAAGAAAAATAATTTTGTGGAATAAGTGAGCTTCAACCTATAGTCCAGACTCTGGACATCTAAAAGTGAATACGGTGCTTCCTGAATACTTACAAATTAGTCCGGGAAAGACATTACAATAGCTTTACTATGTAACACAGACAATCCTCGGTGTAAGTATTGACAAACCATGCTTATTATTTCTGAATAAATAATTCAAATGTGCAACATGTAGCTGAATGCATTTATTTTTGATGACTAGTACCTAGTGTTTGCATCTGTAGGCAGATACAGTCCAGTACTTCCCTTTGAAAGTGATTTTTTAAAGAAACAAACTCGATGCTTTTCTTGGCTGCACATCTGCATGGAAACATGTACTAGCTTCTACTGAATTCAGGCAGGAATATTACCTTTCTCTTGCATCTCCCATAACACAAAAATGAGAAATGGAAAAAGTTATGAGCTGAAAACTATTGCTGCACTGTTTCTATTTTACCATTATTTACAAAGATGACACAAAAATTCAAGAAATAAACAAGTGAGACTGCAGGGGATGTCACGTTTTAAAAGCTGATGTTTCGATTTTTCCAAACTGATCACCATGGGAAATAATAAATTAAAAGTTCAATAATAGCTGTCATATTTCCTTTAAAAGCACAATTAGTGATATAATCAAAATTCCCTTTTAATCGATCGCATTAAAGCAATCATTACTAAGGTAAAGAGAATCTAGAACTGATTAGTTGCTCGTGTATTGCCTCATTGATCAACTGAGATAATCCTCATTCAAGAAAAGGGAACACAGGCAGCCCTGACATCCTTGAAAAGTACTGAATTTCAGCTGAAATCAGATGTCAGAATCCGAGATCTCTTTTTGTAAACCACCCGACACTGCTTCCCACTAACACACCAAATGAGTCAAGAGCGTGTGCTTAAATATTTAATCTTCCTAAAGCAAAGACTTCACGGAGGCTATGCTGGAACCCAATATTGCTAAAAGAGGTACCTCACTGCTAACGTCTACATCTCTATCTGCCAGCACGGGAGTGTGTTCCTGCGCTCTGTATTGCTCACTCCAGCTTCAGCAGGCAGTCCAAAAACAATCTCAACAGGCAGCCTAGGTAAACAGGACTTATTGTAATTGGGTTCTCTGCTGAATACAGAGGAACTGAAGAGTAGAAATACCTCTGGGACACAGAAGACCCCTAGGCGAACACTTACCATTGACAGAAACTCTACAGATTTATTGATTGGAACTGCATTTTAATCATACGGCTGGAGGAAAAAGAGACTGCCAGTCAGCCCCAGCATGGGGCATGATAAAACTGTTTCTGCCATTAATACAGGCAGTGGTTACGTTAGAGTAAAAGAACATTAAAGAGTTCAACATCTGCAGGCAAAGTTGAATTTATTTACTCATGGCTTCAGTTATTATTTAAGATGGAAAACTTGAAAAGGTTAGAGCTGCTAACTTAGAAAGCATGCCCTTCATTTGTCTCTAAACATACACTTTTTTCTTAGCTTAGTTCAACACTGAATCAATTAATCAGGTACAGTGTCCTCTGTTTTCAAACGCTAGTGGTGTTATTTTCAAATAGACAGGTAAAACCAAACCGAATTTCACTCTTCTTTTAATCCATGTTAGAAAGTGCTATTTTAGGACAAAAAAACAACTGGTCCAAAGTTTAGATAGGCAAACATCTGTGGGCCTGTGTGTCTATGTATATAGATATACATACATATAAAATCCAGATTTACATTATAATCTAATCCGGCATTCTCATCTCCATGGAGCACGCTGTTTGGATGGGAGCCATAGCTTGCATGCAGGCAGCTAAGAATATCAGTGCTAGAGATAAATCTTTTTCCTTGATGCAATATTTCAGCAAAAGACAACTGTTGGTTTAGATTTAAGCTTATTTAGGAGGATTGATTTTTTCTTATGTATCTTTGGAAAGTTTCTCACATAACTCCTCCAATTTTTCAAACTTTTTTTGAACTAAAAGATTGCTTTCAACCCTTTAAACTTGTTGAGGACAGCAGCACTCTCCCTACCATCAGTCTTCTAAATGAAGAAAAATCATTGATCTCAGAACATCTGACAGCACTAAATAACATATGGGCACTGCTGGCCTCGGTGTCTGGAGGTGGTCAAAACAAATGAGCTGAGGAGAAGGAAATAAAGCATAAAAGAAAAAAATGAGATGATGCGTGGAAGCAGACAGTGATGGCACTCGATTTACAGAAGGCAGGCAAAGAGTACATGGACTTTTGTGAGCCATAAGCAAAGAGTCAGTTTAAGTCATGAAAACAGAAAGGTGGTTCCCAAGGGAAGCGGGTAGTGAGGGGATGAAGAGTTCCCTGGGGTACGGCATCAAGGACTGGAAAAAGGAAGATCTTCCAGAAACAATCCTAAAGGAGCAAAATCAAGGGGATAGAAAGAGGATCATGAGATGCCAAAGGTCAGAAATGCATCGTTTTATTAAATACTAAGAGTTTTTCATACAAATAGCCGGCTGAGAAAGTGACAAAAATAAGAACAGAGAGAAAGGAGACATCACACTCAGCAAAAAGGAGTCAATGGACACATCACTGAAATTAGGCTTAGTAGATCTGAAGCAGGAACTTGAAACAGAGGCAGAAAGGCATTTAAGGAGTGCTAAATGTTCAGGCTCTCAGTCAAATGACAAACTCAAGGAGTTTGGAGAGGTAGGAAAAGTTAATCATTAAAATTCAGAGAAGGCTCTTTGCAGGCTGCTGACTAAACAGTAGGCTTGAAAGGCAGAAAGACCAGAATATAAGAATTTTCTCTTTGGTTGGTTGGTTTGGGGGTTATGCTTTGTTTCAAAAAAGAGAATGATGAATCAGGCAAAAGGGATTTTGAAGGATGATGCAAAAAGACAACGATAAATTTCAGCACTGGGCAAATTAAATACCAAGAAGACTAGACAAGTAAGTAGCTGTAAGAAATCTTCCACAATAAGAAGAGAAGTGAACAAAAACATCTCTCAAAAAAAAAGCTGTACCAAGCTGTGTGGAAGAGGAGAATAGGAGTTAGAACACAGACTCAAAAGGACTGACCATGGAGCCATAGCGCTGGGGCGAAACATAGGGTCATGCAACCAACTGGGAGTTAGGAATTTTTTCATAATGGGATCAAAGTCTAGAATGGGAAAGTGAGAGTAACATCAGTACTCTGTCTAGCGTTGGGATTATACTTTTTCTTTTGACATATGGAATGGGAACACAGGGGAAAACATTCGTAAAAACAAATAAATATTAAGTGACTGTTAGACAGCCGGATAGAGAAAGGGCTACCCTTTAAGCAAATAAGCATCTGGGACTCTAAGGCAAACAAGTCCTGGAAATAAGCCAAAGTAAAAAGTACAAGGATATGAATAAATTACACCCCTGAACCATTTTCCTCTATAGAGACTATAACTGCAAAGAGTTCTGTACGAATCCCCTAATCTGTTTTTTTCTTAAATGTATCAACACAGTTTTCATTCCAGTAAGTTCAAGAGACGATCAGCCCTATAGAATTTTATTGCTTTCTAAATGAGTCTCTTTCATAGGCACTTACTAACAATTTCACTTGAATAAATGTACAGCTCCTTTTAGCATGTTGATTTTTATTGTTTCTCTATTGTAATGTTTCAGAGCAGAAGGAAAAAAGATATTTTGTCTAAATAATCCTGACATTTTGATTCGTATGCACAGATGGTTAGCAAATTTTGGAGTAGCCAAATCAGTTTTAGTGTTGCCGACAAAAATCTTAAAATCACACTTGTCAGGGAAGAAATTGATAAACTGATCACAAAACTCATTCCACTCAAGTGGAATGGCCTAAGCACTCATGTAACTATTATTTTTGTATGAATATACTTCTGCTTTATAAATCCCTTCTGCTCACATAAACTGCAACTAGGATACCAGCACACACATACTGTGTCATTGCTATTAAACAGGGTTTTGTCTGGTGCAAATTGAACACGTTAAGATCTATAGTGCGTTATCTTGTTTAATCCTACTTTTAAAATAGAACTCCTACAGATGCTAGAGGCTTATTAACAATGTGATTTTCTTAACTCATGGGATTAGAGTGATATTTTGCTACACATCTAACAATTCCTCTATTTATTACTCCTCATATCAGCTGTGCTGTGTGAGACAAGGAGATTTAGAGTCCTTTGTATTTCTGTTAAGATTCCTCATGTGAGGATATAACCCTTTATGCACATAAAATAGAAGTTCCTTCAAGCCACCGAAAATTTTTGCTGCCTGCAACACAAAGGTAATACCTGGCCATCTATTTTCCACCACCTGCCCACCAGTTTACATGTACTGTCTAGGCTGAGTGAGATAATGATTTAGGAACCACTCTGCAATAAATACCATGTATGGAAACCACCGTGTTTCCACACAGAACTTGGGATTTCCGTCAATTGGGTGTTACACAGACAAATGAGATCTCCCAATACAGAACCCAAAACTTAATCTGAGAAAAGAGACTGGCACATTCTTTCATATCTTGACCTGAAAATAATTCAGTGAAGTTTTTTTGAAGTCTGGATGTCACCTGCCTGCACTCAACGTTGAAGGTGGAACTCCTTGGACAGTTAATGAGGCACAGCATGCTATAAACCACTCTTGGAAAACACTGAAATTAAAGGAAATTTCCATGGAGTGCTCCAGCACAACCTATGTTAAAACTGAAATCTCTAGAAAGCAGTCTTAATTGGATTTGAAGGGAACTACAAAATTCCAGCTGGAGAAAAAGTTTAATTGGAAAATCAAATAGCCATTCCTAGCAATGACTGCTAATGGCTATGTTTACACAGCTTCCCTGGATAAGTGGTCCAAGACTAGGTCTGGAGACATCGCATTATCTTTGTTTAGCTTGTGCTTCTCTCAAGAGCCTTTGTTTGAGCCTTCCTTCCTCTTCAATTTCCACTATCCGCTTACTTACCCAAACATATTTGTGTTAGATGTAGTCAAAACTCTTACTGCTACTGTTTGCTTTGTAATTCAGACTTTAATATCAACGGTAAAGTTCACACTTCATGGACTACATTGAGGCAGCACATTAACCTTCACTTCTCGTAGAAGAGAGCAATAAATTGTGGGTTTATAGCTTTTTTTTTTGTTGCTCACAGTGTTTGGATATTTGCTGTTAGCAGAAGCAGATGGAAGAAGTCTTCAGAGGATAGTCAGTGCTGGAATGGTTGTGTGGTGAGAATTTACCAGCTGCAGTGAGAATTGCTGTTATTACCACGGAGATGCTGCTGACCTTCCAAGCATAACCAAAGGTTTACAACAAAAGGCAAGGACTCGCACAGAAGTTTGCATCAGGACTGCTCGGATCAGCTGATCATAACAAATCAAGGAAACTAGACAAAGGGCAGGAAAGGAACACAGAAAATGAGAAAAAAGGACTGGCAAAAACACAAGTTTACTATGTGAGCTGACTTGGATAGCAAGAATGCTGAGAAAAAATCAGTTCTGGAGAAGCAGTGAAGTGCCTTTGTGTTCCTCCCCAATTTCACACTGTTTGAATGAGCATTTCTATTCATAGAACCTTTCCTGTACTTATACAAGTGTTTCTCAGCTGCTTTCAGATTATAAACAGGCACTCTGTTGTTTTATGTACCACTGAAATGTGTTTATCTGGAGATTAAATAGACAACTTCATGTATTTCATGACCTTGGTGGAGAGAAACAAAGCAATGAACTCGCCCCTCGCAAGCAAAGATAAATGTGGAAGTCTGCTGCCTACTGCTATGCAGTGTATCCAGCTCTAATTATGTGATAAGTGGATGGACTCGGTGTTAAACATATTTTGCAAAAGTTCTTGAACAAAGTACTTACACTGGTTATGCAGATAGCTTCCTGAAAGCCACATGAATACAAATTATTACACACACAGTATGAATCTGGATGAGCATGGGAAACGCTGGTCTTTCAAACCCTGGTTTTTGCTGAACAGTCCTCTATGTCAGTCAATGCACAGAATGAGCGTATTTGGGTTTTTTTTCTCTCTCTAAAATTATTCCATTCTTACTTGTAATGCTACAGCAGAGTATTTGTTTTTAAGGTCATTCAATCCTGAGTGGTGTTGAGCATTTCTCATCATATGAAAAATGTAAAACCAGCAAATTCTGATAAGAATTGACATACAATATTGAAGAAGATGAAAAAAAACCCAAAAAGGTAATTTGATTACCCAGATAGCCAGATTGTTTAAATAAGTCTTCCAGATGTCCTTAGTTTGTTACCACCACAACACAACTCAGAAATATTAACAAACACTCTTCTTGATCACAGACATTTTTACAAGTTATTTGAAAGTGATTAGGTTTAGAAGATTTGGGTTCCTAATTGCACTGAAAGTCAAAGTAACCTATGCTCCTAAAACCATCTTTTTAAACTCCTGTGGGAATTAGATGTCTTTATACCTATTTTTTAAGTCCAGGAAGCTCTTCCTTTTCATCTTTGACATCTAAAATAATTTTGAAAAAAAAAAAAAAAGCAGGTCTAAATGCCTAAACATGAAAGACCACAAGTCAGTTATGGGACAACTTGATCTCTTCTGTTTTCACCAAAACTGCTAAGTTAATATTTGTGGGGGAAAAAACCCACGAGTATCACAGGTTTAAGACAAAAATTATTTATTTTAAGAAACAGACAATATATCCTGAGTTGCAAAGTTGTCTTCACGCACAGTCCTGATTATACAAGAATAAAAAAGATATTAAGGGAATAATCTGTCCTCCATGTCTATGAGGATAACAGAAGATGTAACAATTTTAAGTTCTATCAAAGGAAATTCAGATCAGGCTATGCAGAAATTTTCACTGTTAAAATTTGTTCAGAAACAGAGTGAGGGGCCTTTTGACTTTCAATCTTTTGCTGTTTTAGGAACATGTGAGACATATCTTACAAGGATGAAATAAGAATAGCAGTCCTGCCTTGATCCTGTTTTCTCTGTTTTCCATGACCAGAGAAATTATCTTTGAATTCTACCTTTCACATGTGAAGCATATACCATGTCTTTCATTTGTTTTCAAGAAGCCTTTTGGGCACCTGGAGCTTCAGATACACCAAGTGTGCTACTGAACTGCTACAAGAGTATGAAGTGAAAGTAAAGCTGAGTGACAAGGTCAGTGCAAATATTTATGTAGTGTAGGAGGTTTCTGAAGGGCAAAAACATGATTCAGGAGCCTTGCTAGCTGTATTTACAGCTGTAGAAAAGCCAAGGCTGGCCAAAGAGCTCATCTCTGATGATCCCTAGCCATCATGAAGCTGTTCTTTATGCCAAAGTTTACTAACAGCTCTAGAGGCTTTGTCCTGCTCTGTTGAGTTTCTGTGTGAATTTTGCTTTCTCTGATTGTAAATTGTCTTATAGTCCAAAAATGGGAGCCAAATGGAAATTCCAATGTGCACTTTGTTCATGTGATTTTGCTAAAATTATTTTATCCATTCCACAAAACTATTTCTCGAGACAAAACTGTACTGGAGACAGTTTGCTCCAATTTAAACAGCCTGCTAGAATTTGAGACTGGTTCCCATAACATTTAGGCCATAGTAGAGCTCTGTTCCTTGACTAGTACCCTGGCAACTGCTTCTTCTGTTCAGATCTTCATATTGCTGCTTAAGTACAGCAGCTCAGTAGTCCGGTCTTCCAGCATCTAGCATGAGAGAATGGTACATGAAATGGGAAAAAGCCAGCTCAGCTTGTTCTTACCACCTTGCTGAGCCATGCTGGCAGCTCTGGTTGGTCTTTGCTCTCTTCAGTCTGGGTTACACAGTCTTCCCTCGCGACAGGCAAATGACAGAGAGCTGGGACCCTGGCCATGGTCCTGAACCGTGTGTGGGACAAGGGACAGCCCTCTCTCGCTCAGTTTTCCACACAACTATGGTCATCACCAGTGATTTCTCCAAATCAGAGGCAAGGGTCTAGAGGAAGAAGATGCAGGGGAATCATCTGCCATTACCAGAATTGCTGGTGTACAAAGGTGGGGTCCAGATCACTGGCAAGACCCACAGAGAAAGGAATAAAGTTAATTAGGAGTCCCACGGGGCAGCATTTTCCCTGTAAGACAAGATAAGAAGGACCAGGGTTGGCTTTCAGATGGCAGAAGAAGGGGAGATGAGATTTGTTGTTGTTTCTAAATATGCAAACCGAATGGACAGATCTGGTCTGTGTTGGTAAGATGTGTCTAGCATGGAAAACAACAATATCATAGCTAAGAGAGAAATTTTTATAAAAGAAGTACGGAAAAGAGAGCCAGGAGGAACCTTAAAAGTGCTTTTAGCTCAGTATTTGGTCGTCAATATGATTTAGCCAATACCAAGAAACAAGACAGGAACTCTCACAGCTACAAGCGTGTTTCTCAACAGCCTGAGCTGAAAAATAAATCTCTCCAGATGGTGCTCTGAAAGTCTCGTATCCTCTTTGAACCATGAGCAGACAGAGATACATATAGTACTCCAGGGGCTGTTTTACCCACTGGGTAGCATAACTGAATCAGAAGACAGTGTTAGAAGTCATCATAAATCATGGTGACAAGCAACCTATTCACTTACAGGTCGCTACAGGAATTGATGAATCATTTATTAAAGCACACATTAGTCATTTATTACTCTTTTATAAACCATTTATCAGTAGGTATTCAAAATGTGAGCAAATCATATTTTTCACTTAAGACTCACAGCACTCGTATATCTCAAATTTCACTATAATGATGTTTTGTCAAATTACAGAGATTTTATTCTGTTCACAGGTGGTAAGCTTCTTTATTTAACTGGAAAATTTATTTCTAAGATAATACTTTTAAAAACTAAACTAGGAAAAATATTTTCCCAAATCCTACTCTCCTGATGTGATAGAACTCTTTCTATTTTATATTACTTTGTCCCAGAAATGGATGAAGTTGAAGGTGAGGACAGAAGTGAAAGAAAGAGGAATTGTCTCAAGAACGAGACTGTTCCCTGGCCAAATAGTCACTCTGCCCAATGAGCAAGTGACAGCACTCTGACAAGTCCTACTACTTTTCAGTGTATGACTAAGGATGTGCTGCTGCCCAAAATCTCTGGTGGACAGATGTGAGAATTAGGTGGACTGTAGAAAACTCATCCCCTTAAGCCACATCACTGCATTCTTCTCTCAAGTGCCTGATAGCGTTTACTAAGGAAAGACAACACAGTCAACATAAAGGAAAAATAAAGTATTATGAAAGAACAGCAGTGGAAGCTGCTTCCTTGGGAACAGATACTTTAAAAAATCATGACAGAAGCCCCAAGAGGGAGGCAAACATACTCAGTGCAATCCTATTTTTGAGCATATACTCTACATTCAGTAATGGGACAAGACCAGAAGTAGGATTTGTTGTACTACTTTTTTTGGAAGAGGAAGAACAGACAGGAAGGGGTGAAATCCATATTGGTGTCATGTTGATACAATGTTTTTTCCTCCACTGGGTCTTAGGGAAGATCTGGGCAGAACCAGGCCTACAGGACAAGATACAGGAGATGTATTTGCCAGCTCGTGGCCTCCAGCAGATGCTACATCACACTTCAATCACAGTGACATTAACCATAGACTAAAATCACTGTTTTGCAGGCGTACAACACTGCAGTGGTCTGTCATCAATTGCTAAAGGGACACAAGAAAATAATTCTAATTTTCCATAACGTGCTAGGTATAAAAACAATGCTCAGCACCATTAGCATTCACTCAGTCTAACTCATTCCCACCGAGTTTGAATATCCTGCAGTACACAAGCCAGGTGTCAGATTTTACAGAATGATCAATTCCTGCTCCCTGCTTTGCTTCATTTCTCACTTTCACATAAGTAATCCCCAGCTGCTGAACAGTAGTTGAGCCAAAGCCCTTAACTTGTTGGAAAGGAAATGCCAAATTGCTCTTTGCGATACGAAATACACACTGTATTCAGTAATAATTCACAAAATTAATTTTAAAACTGTTTCATATTATAGAAATGGGGTTGTAAATTTAAACTTCCTGAAAAAGAGGCCACTAACTTTACAAGTATTTCTATTTTCATTCCCTATAATTTAAATCTGGCACAATATCCCAGCCATTGTGACCTTTCAAAAGGTAGACCTTGTTACCTCACCTGAGATTTTTGGAGGAGTTTTTAAAATACTGCTCTTTTAGGCATTAAAGATGAAATTATTTAAACCCCTGGAGGGAACAGGGTACTGTTTGCATGTCTGAATAGATTTTTCCACTGTTCAGAGCCTATTATGAACAGTAAGAGTAAGCACACATGTGAAATAGAACAAGGCAGATATTTTGGAGGTGTGTAGAGTGATGGGGCAGTAACAAAATAATTAACTGGGCTGAGTCCCGCAAAGCCGTATCTCATACATTAACCCATCAAAGTACTTGACACATACTTATGACCTCAAGGGCTTAAACTGTTCCTCTGAAGTTAATGGAAATGCTGTGTTGGACCACAGCCAGGTTGCTCAGCTCCTGTGATTATGCCCTGACACAACATCAATGAATTTTTCCCTAAGCAGGAAGGCCACAATTGCATCAGAATGGCATGGGTGTGGTATCCAGGGGAAAAAAATAGCAGATGGAAGAACAGATTCAGTAGGCAAATACTGCTTCTTCCAGCAAGATCTACATAAGCCCAGTAGAGGCTACTGCAAAATTGCGTACAGCAACAAAAGAGGATTTAGACCTTTCTGAAAACATCAGATAAAGCCTGTTCTGAGCATTTTGAACAGGCGTGTAAGGACCTGACTTCCAAGGAATAAAGAGAGTAAATAGGAGCACACAGAAGTCTATCATTGCTCAGGGGTAGATCCATAAACTTGTTTCTGGAGAAAAAAAAGTGGAAGAGATTGGTCAAGTGTCAAAAAATAAAAGTCATCTTCAGTGGACAGAGAAATGTTCATGCATGACTGAGATTGCCTTGCACCGAAGACTCAAAGAAATACCTGATAACACATAGAAGAATTCTTGGAAATAGAAATATATAAAGAATTTTTCAGCTTTGGAGAAAGCTATGAAAAAATCATTAAGCTTCTGCCTTGGCATTAATATTATTGAAATAATATATATCTTTATTCATATATCCATAGATATAACTGCATTCTACATTCTACAAAACACCATTTAGCGGCACTGGGGTACCCCATGTTGTAGTTATACAGTGTCCAGACTTCTGAACAAATCCAGCTCTCACAACTCATTGGCTTTCACTGTGCCAGATCAGGAATGAATTTGGCTCCTGTGGTTACAGATGAAGAGAATGTATTGAAAACTTGCCTTAATCAAGCTACATCAACAGCACAGGACAAATAAAGGCAGAGCTATGTTAGGTAGAAATTATACTATCAGAAGAAGACACAGGCCAGTAAATAAGCTTTTGTTTTACAAAAGGAAAAAAGGCATTGTGAGAATCTCTTTAAAGAGAAGGAAGACCACTGGGAAAACATGTCAATACCATAAGAACCCAATCCTAAAGCAGTCTCAAAGTAAATAAAAGAAGACGCACTCTGAAATCAAACCTCCAGATTTACTGAATTTGAGCTTTTAACTTCAAAAGTTATCTTGTATATTATGTCTTTTTCTTTCAAGTCTTCAAATCAATAGTATTGCAGCATGTGGTACGCGACTGGTATTAAAATACAATAACTTAGTACTTCAAGCAGTAAGCCAAATAAAGTGGCATTAACTCTATTAATAGACACTCTCCCTCTGACATCACTTATTTTAAGTAGAGCATACGTTTCTAAAGGGACCTAACATCATACGTCTAACGACGGATTTTTCCTGCCTTATTCATGGAATAAGAATATCACTTGGCAAGGCAGAGGAAGATTTCTGAGGTCATTAACATCTCTAAATAGTGAACGGTTCAAAACCATGTCACAAAGTATTAAAAAAAAAAAAAAGAGACATGTCTCTATGGGAAAATTTCTATGGCATATTAAGTACAAGAAAAACATATAAGACTGGATTTTGCAAAGAAAGCTACCTCTTCACTTCTGCTATTTTATTTCTATATTGAAACCACCATACTTTCAAGGGTACAGAGTACCTTTTATGGTCACTGACTGAAACAAATTCATAAACATTTCTGAATTTCCACAGAAATAGACACTGTCTAACAGTATATTTGGGGCTAAGCAGCCTCCCAGTTTTTTTAACACGCCCAAATCACCAGAGAAAATTATTAAGTCAAACAGGACACAGAATTATAGAAAGAGTTCTTCAAAAGAAGAAATCTCAAAGTTTGGAAATTCAAGTAGGTAGGACTCTGAATGACATGAACTGCACCAATATTGATTAATACAATAAATATTGGTGCAGTTCCTATTTCTAAAGAGACCGTGTTGTCCTTTTACATTGTTATGCACTGGAGGGCTAAAAAATACAATGTTCTAAATATATATTAACTATTGATTGTCAGGAAGCAGCATTCAGAGCATTAAGTCTGATCTAAAGGGTAATTCCAAGGGAATTAATGGTTTGATCAAAGCCACTTAGTTGTCACCTACGTACATGAAAGGTTTGGATCAGGCTCTCTGTGGTACTTTTTTAGGTGACTGAAATGCTTTTACCAAAGTATTTTACTTAAGTAATTATAACTATTGCCACTGATTAGTGAAAAATAATATTCCTGTTGGCAACATTGTCATTGTTTCTTATTTCTTCCTCATTGGAGAAAACCAAGACTTTTATAGCAATAGGCTTTCCTTTTCTTCTTCTAAAATTACCTTAAATCCAGCATCCCTCATGCTTCCTTCTCATCTTTCGGGAATATTCCTTAAAATCTGCAGAGCCTCAGGAAACTTTTACGGCAAAATCGATCTGAGCTGTTTTTAGATAAAACTTTTGATACTCTCTAATTCTCTCCAGTTACCAGAGGCAAACAAACAAACAAACAAACAAACAAAAAAAGAACTCAGACTAGTAAGAAATGTAGGGGAGGGAAGGGAGCAGTGTGGGAAGGGCAGGAAATTTGGTAGATGCTCTGCCTGAAACCAGAACTTTGCTGTAGCACCATTTCCTGCAGGCAGTAAATATCTTTTGTTTTGGTTTGGGTTTTTTTCAGACTTGTCAGCATTCTTCAATGGGATTCAACTTTCAGGGAATAAAACCTTCCCTTGAAAATTCCACCTGTAGGTTACATTTAACACTTTTAGGACCAGAGCTTTCGTTACAGAACTCTCAACACTAGCTGTCCCACAGGTGAAGTACTGAAGCTAGAATAAAACATGTCACTTTCATCCATGTTCCTGACCATCAAAAGCTCTAAGCTAGAACATAGGAAGGAGGAAATTCTCTATTTTCCCCCATTGGAGCAAAAGGACAAAGTTACCACTAACAAACTTATTTTACAGGTTTTCATCCTGCTAGCTAACCTCTGAATGATATCTCTTGATGCACATTTTTACATTGTGGTTGCATTTTGTTTTGGAAATGTGTACAGATTTATTAACGCAAAAGAAGAAAAGAGCAGCTCCAAGCAAGCCTGTCACATTGAGCCCAAAAGATGTCTTTAAGTATTTCCTTCCATTAAGGAACATTTTAGTATTTAGAAACAAGCTAATTACAATTACCCACACCATTTTGTAGAACACAGATGGCAAACTCTTACCTCCTTCTTGGTAAATTCTGGTGGATGGTCGTTTTTGTCACCAATAAGAATAGTGGCAGTTGCTGTGCCAGTTAGTCCCACATCAAGACCACCCATGTCCTTGGCTTCTATAACTAGCTCGTATTGTGGGGTTTCCATAGTCTGAAAAAATAACAGAAAAGGAAAGATTAAAAAAAACCCAAACAAAACACAACAGATTACATACTACTTTTAATTCATATTAAAATAATAAATAAAAAAATCTAAAACTTAAATTGACCTGATAAAACAGCACAGAAATGGATCTGTTATCATAGTGTTTTACCAAAAGAGAACCACAGCCTTCAGCTGCTACAATGGAAACCTTATTTCGAATATAGCATGAAGGAAGACAGGTGAATATTGGTAAACAGTGCATAATCTCTGCTGTTATTTAAGGAGACTAAGAAAGAGGAAAGAAATTAAAATATACCTGCACTTTAAAAGTAAGCTCTCACTTCAGTGCACCAGTATTTAGCAGCTTGCTTCATCACTGTTATGGTGCATAATTAAATACTAATGTCACAATCTACATACAAATTCACTTTATTTTATTAAATTGCATTCATTCTGTGTATTAGCATTTAGAATGGTAATCTAAGTTTGCTTCACTGTAAGAAACAAAAAAGCAGTTTCTAAAAAGGGCAAAGACTGCCAGTTATTGTACAAAGCAAATGTGTACAGTAACATTAATGATTTATATCTATAATATTCAATTCCTCTGTCGTGGTCATGGTCACTTATCTGACTGCTTACCTACTGTAGAACCAGATAGCACAGGTCCACAGCAAATGCCATCCTTGATTTCCCTCCCCCGAACAACAGTCATAACTTGGAAAAAAAATTTGTGGCCACTGCTCTGCAATGGGAATATTACAGTATTTCTAATTCACCTCTCTTGCATTAGGCATGAAAGCACATCTGTTTGTAAGCTGGACAACTGAGCAGTAATCCATCCCATCAAAGGAGGCTATTATCAGCATCAGAACCTGCTCCCATGGAACTCGTAGAGAATTTTGACATGGATTTCACTGGAGACAAGACTGGCACCTGATTAAAATGAATATTTTCCCCATTTGTATGGCTGCCTTCCAGGGAACCATCTGCCTGAAGAGCATACATGCTGCATCATCAACGAAGGGCACAGATGGGAAAGTGCTACAGTCACCTCTAAAACTATATGGTAAGAATATGATGTGTGATACGAATGTTTTCTCAAACCTTCCTTGAAAAATAAGTCTGGATCTCAGGGGCAAAGCGACAGAATGATGCCTGAAAGGGAGTCTAGGGCAGCACTGCTGGAGGGCTGTTTTAACCTCAGAGCACCTCTGTCAGCCAGCTGTGTTTGCAAGAACCAAGGCTACACATCTTTGCATCACTCATCCTATGTCCTTCATCCAACACTTTTCCAGAGAATTAAAATGAAGGGAGACAACCGGTGTGAAACCCTGTATAGCAACATGGTGATCTCTCTCTACTGCTCATACACTGCCTTCCAAAGCAGAATCAAAGCTGAAGTAGGGCTTATCCCATAGCAGAGAATACACCTTTCTTGGGGCACGTGTAAGAACGAGATCCCAACACCTTACTACTTGGATCCTGAAGCATTTTTAGGCCATGAAAGAAGCAGCCAGATCAGTGGCTCATCAGATCAGCTATTACGAAGCAACATATTTGCATGTAAAATCAACGAGTCAAGCCAAAAGATATATTTAGTTCTAAAAACATATAGTCTACTAGAAAATCAGATGCCTCTGCCACTTAGGGGATCCTGAGAAATGTATTTCCTTAAGTCTTACAACGTTATTGCAGGAAATTCATCTCAGAAAGCAGCACACCAAGAACAGGATTTTGATTTACAACATCATATAAATATACACAAAGAAATATTACTGACATCTCTCCAACACAAATTCAGATTACAGAGTGCAACAAAATTTACAGTTTTCAAATATTTATTTTCTAAAATGTTTTCAGTGTACTCAAACCTGAATGAAGCTTCTCTCACCTCCCCCAGATACAACTTTTCCATTATTTTGATTAGGAAGTTGTCATTATTGTACAGAAAACTTGCAAAGCCATTTATCACTTCATGTTTATAAGCCTCTTTGCTCAGAAAGAAGCCCATTTTTACTCACAAATTGGCCTTTTTTTCCTTTGAAAATTGTCCCATTTTCTATTGAAAGCAAGCCCATTTATGCCAGAAATTATGTCTACTGCAGCAGAAATTTCTGTGACAGGACTCCAATGTTTAAGCTTGCAACAGAATGTGAAAAACATTGAATTTTGAGTAGTGTTTCGTATCATTATGAATACTTCACACTTTCCTGCTATGCAGCACTTTCTACATCTAGTTCTGCCACCAAATATTTGCTTTGTTAGAGCAAGCAGCTCCTAACAGCTCCAAACCCAAGAGCAGAGGCACGTTCCTATCAGACGCTCCCTTTACACCAGCAGATTGCATTCAGAAGACTTTTTAGCATTTCTCACACTTCTAGCCCAGTTAACTCAGGCATTAGGAACAATTATTTGGATCTGTGTGTGCAAGCTGTCGCGGTGACCCCTTGTCTTTTCCCTCTTCTCAGGGCATTTTACCCCAGTGCAATCTCCCCTCCACTTGCTCCCATCTTGTGAGAAACGAGCGGTCCCGGCAGAGGGCAGTGGAAGAGAAAAGCAGCCTTCCTGCAGCTTCTCCATCCCTACTACACTGTGCAGGTTAGGGATAAATGCAGCACCCATTACTGGCAGCATTTTGGGACTTCATAGTTGCTCAGACTGCTGTCCCACCATGGCATTGCCTGTCCCTAAACCCAGGGCCCCTCCTTCCCAAAGCAGTGACCCAGCCCCTGAACCACGCTCTTGCAAAAACCATCTAATTAATAGCATATAGATAGTGAGCTGTTAGCAACATAAATATGTAACACCTCTCAGCAAAGGGGATCTACAGCTAAAAAGGATAATCGATTATTTTAATAAATGAACATTAAGTTGCTATTTGTGTGGTTTATTATTTATCTACAGTGACTTTGTGGAGTGCAACACCGTCGAAAGGATTTGTACAATTACAGCAGGAGAACCACTCTTTTCCCCATAAATTTTCACTCTAGGCATTTAGCCACTGCAGGGGTGACACTGGCAAATTGGTTTACCAAGGAGGTGAGCTGTGTCTTGAGTGTTTTTCTTTGAAGATCCACCCACCGCCATCCTCACCAGTGTTAACATTCCTATCAGATTCACTCTCCTGCTGCCTTGACATACTGGTTCAGCACTGGGAAGCAATGAGAGGCCAGGAAGGCACTTTTTCAGATTTCAGATTCCCAACAAAGCCGTCAGGATCTAGTCACAACAGGGAAATACAATTCAGTGCAGATACACACAGGTGGAACAAACCAAGTGAAGGAAACCAGACAGTAATGGTTTTCTGCTAAGTCTTATTTTTTTAACATTTCCTACAGATACAATAAAAAACTATCTGTGACTTAAGAGAAGCAAGCCATGGCTAGCATTTCACACCAGCAGTAGTAACGGTCCAAGTCCTGGTACGGGCTGTCACTTGCAGGCTGTAAGGCATTCATGTGCCACTTAAATTCAGCTGGAACTGACAGCATCTTCAGCACAGCAGGACTCAAAATGTAAGATGGAAACAAGCGGAACTACTTGCATGATTACAAGAAAGGTTGAGGACCCTTAGGTGACCACTGGTATTTTCAAACATGTCCAAGTCCTGAATTTCCAGTTATGTCCATGGGCTCTCAGAGCCTTGGTATTGATAGAACAACAACAAATTCCTTCTCTGCAACTTCGGATAGCCCAAGCTTTTAGAAGCATGTCCAACATATCTCTCCTTGTTTATTTATCTGCTAAGGAAGTGCAGTCCCTAAGGAAGTTGGTGTTTTCACCAAGGCTGGCTTTTTTCCATCAATCTTTACAGATCCAAATTATGTGACTATAGGAGCATCACTGCCATAGAGCCAAAGGAAAGAACCCATTTCTGTATTTGTCTGCACTGATGGTCTCATGAACTCAGAGCTCCTTAATGCACATACTTCGGTGCATGTCTAAAGCTGGTTAAGATTTTAATGACTTGACAAAGATCACAAAAAGTGGCACCAAAGTGAGGAACAGAAATCACATTCTGGCATTATATTAAAGCAGTACATCCTAGCAGTGAACGGTTAATTGTTTATCCAGATTCGATGGCCCTGGTAACTTTACCTTTAGGTCAGACTTTTTCTTTGAGTATAAAGAAAAGCAATAAGTAATGCAGACTCACCAGAAAGAAGAGCATGAGAAAACCCTTGTAACAAAGACCTCTTTTTGCGATTGACACCTGAAGCAGTTATGACTAAAGCTAATCTATAAAGTTGACATAAAGATCACACATGTATGACAAGCACTTCATTCCAGCTGAAAATTGAAATCCTGGTCGCTGTTAGAGTCAGTCAGATACAATGTACGTTCGGAAGCCTATTTACTAAAGTAATGCTTTCTGTTTTCCCAATATAAATATCTAGTTTATTTTCAGGAGACAATATCTTTTCTGGAAGGACACACTATGGGGTATTTGTAAAACCATTTGCAATGCTGAAGCTAAACCAGAGAAGAATTTGGGTCAAGGCTTAATCTTTATTGTAACATGTGAAGATGTACAGGGTTCAGAATTTTAGGCTACTTTAGTGTTTTATTTAATCTGTAATTCAAAGATGTTTAAACAGGAGTTTGACATATTTTCTTGTAGATCTTCACAACATTGTTTTTACCACCAGTGTTTAAACCATATGTAGGGGGTTTGAAAAAGAATCATTTTGGCAAACATCATTTTCCCTTTTGTATTTATTCACACCATCAGCCTGTTACCTAATTCAGTTTATTTTTGTAGTTTCTCTTTGGGTGAATTTTAGGATCCTGCTAAGGTTTTCAGGTTGCAAATCCCTGCCTCACATCAGCACTCAGCTAAATGCTGCAGATAGGCACCAAAGTCTGGAAAACAACAGGACTCCAGAATCCATCTCCTCAGTATTTCTCCTCCTGGCTGGGTGTCCCCCGTGAAGTGCTTTACCTTGGTCTTCATCCAGTGCTCTCCAGACACTGTAAGACACCTGTGAATTGCATGCCCAGAAAAAGGCACACCTGGTATCCCAACACCCGAGCCTTCATTTGGTGCTTCTGTGCTTCATAAAAAAACCAGGGGAGAATAGAAATTCCCAAATTCCCATAAAGTACTCGGTTGCTAAGATCAAAACAAACACTGGGAAGCAAACACGGTACAGAATGTTCAAAACTCTTGTAAGGGTTTTAAGTATCCTTTCAGGCTATCTTAACATTACCAATAGGGATTTTTTTTTACTATTTTGGGGATATTAGTATTTTCTATAACAATGCAACAATGCCTCAACACTGCTATTTATAACTGTTTTATAAACTGTGTATTCATACATAATACTGTATCAGTAGCGTGCTACCACATCCTGGTTGTTACTAATGGCTTTACAATATAATGCTAACCAGAAAGAAAAAAAATTTTAGTATTTAAATATTTTCAGCTCATGCTAAATAACTGCTTGTGTTCATTTAAGATGATAATTGCACATAACATGTACTGAATATGTCCTATTCAGACATAATCAATGTTCTTGTTGAGTAACAATATCAACATTGAATCTACCATTGCTCAGAGTATGCTGTCAAGATTTTGACAAATGTAGAATTAAAAAATGAAGCAATTTGACTATTAACAGCTCTAACAGACATAATGCTTTTATAATTATAATATCAGCATGTATTTTTAATGCCAGTTGCTGCTGTCTAAAAAGGGCAATATACACAGAGGCTTTGCATTCAGACCCTGAATTACAGTTTGATGAATACAAAAACCCAGATAATTTTGTAACGTAAATTCTCTTTAGCTCACAAATTTCCAATTTTTTTCTATCATAAAGGGAGGTCTACAGTTTAATCACTGTAATAACGTACTTCTGTTGTGAAAAAAATCAATATCTATTTACTACCCACAGGAGACATATAGTTCATAGGTATATCTGGAAGCAAAAGGAAGACTATTTTCTCCATCAGCAGTTGCTGTTAAAAAAGGAAAGAAATTGCTCCAAAGTGCTTGATACAAATAGGTTTCCTGGCCAGATGTATTTGTTTCCCATCAAGAAGAAATCTGTAACTATTTAATACATAGGATATGTATTAAATATAGGATCAAGACTTCTTATCAATTATTTGTAATGCTGACATGACTATAGGGCTGATATACATGGACACGTTTTTTTATATTTTACATGGAAATAGCAGAACTGTATGTTCATATTTCCAATATTTTGTGTAAAATTATCAGTTTTGACTGATACGCACTTTAGGATTTAGAGTCTCCACTGAATTAATATCATTTTGGAGAAGGCTGCCAATCATGACAGAGTAACAAGCTTTCCTTTGAGAAATATTAGAAATCTGCAGAGAAAAGCTATTGGTTTACTGCTTATTTGTTCACT